>CAXITT010000181.1:305171-328905 GCA_964033795.1 Lymnaea stagnalis | reverse complement strand
AAAAAAAAAAAAAACAACAAAAAACAATATATATATATAAATAAATAAATAAAATAAAATAAAATAAAAAAAATCGTGCTTATAGTGATCACTGGGTGGATTATCGAATCTATATCGATACTTTAAGATAGCCAGTCAAATCATGCTTGTGTGCGCCTGTCATTTAAAAGATTGGGGGGGGGGGAGGGAGGATTTTTGTTACAGCTCTCTGACCTGTAACGAGCTCTAACTACAATTGGATGAGTTTCTGAATGCCGATGTCCCAGACTGTCACATCGGTCAGACCCTTGTATACCACCCAGAAGACTCTCTTTGTTCTGCTAACCTGATTGCAGTTTATCCCCCCCCCCCTAATTTCACTATTTTTTAAAAGAGAGAGAGGTGGGGGGAGGGGGTTCGGTTTCATTTTTTTTGCTGTTTTGTTCAAAAGGATGTTACAAATTTTGACACTGGGTCGGACGTCTTAAGATTCTTGTATACCACCCAGAAGCATCGCTAGAGACTACTTTTTAAAGTGTCTTTGTTTGTTTTTGTTAATGTGTTGTTGTTTTTGTTAATGTGTTGTTGTTTCTTCTTAAATATTGCTAATTAGAATTTAAGGAATGCCTTATGATTCCAACTTCCAACCCTGGTTGGTTCAATCATTTCTCTGTGACTTTGCCTTCCAACCCTGGTTGGTTCAATCATTTCCTTGTGACTTTGCCTTCCAACCCTGGTTGGTTCAATCATTTCTCTGTGACTTTGCCTTCCAACCCTGGTTGGTTCAATCATTTCTCTGTGACTTTGCCTTCCAACCCTGGTTGGTTCAATCATTTCTCTGTGACTTTTCCTTCCAACCCTGGTTGGTTCAATCATTTCTCTGTGACCTTGCCTTCCAACCCTGGTTTGTTTAATCATTTCTCTTTGACTTTGCCTTCCCACCCTGGTTTGGTTCAATCATTTCTCTGTGACTTTGCCTTCCAACCCTGGTTTGGTTCAATCATTTCTCTGTGACTTTGCCTTCCAACCCTGGTTGTTCAATCATTTCTCTGTGACTTTGCCTTCCAACCCTGATTTGGTTCAATCATTTCTCTGTGACTTTGCCTTCCAACCCTGGTTGGTTCAATCATCTCTCTGTCATTTTGCGTCAGTTCACGCGATCAAATTCCTTTCAAATTAGCTTCAAGTTTGCGTCAAAAATTGCGTGGTTTCTTTCATTTATTTATTATTATTTTGTGGATAAAAATGCTAATGCGGTCAAACAGTAATTTGAAAGTTTGTGACAAGGCTTCATACAAAAATCACATCAAATGCATGAACGAAAATTCGAAAGGAATCTGATCTTGTGAACTGAGCCTCGGGGCTCATTCAACCACTTGTGTTAGTATATCACCTCTGAACGAGCACTTAAAAATATATAAATAAATTTAAACAAAAAAACAAAACAAAAAACCGATCTAAGCCAGTATTGATTTCCTGTTTGGTCCGCGTTGCTTTTAATCATTGTTTTTAATTACCTGACATCACGAGTGAAGCGTCCACTCGCCCACTCTCTCGCTATTTGAAGATTGAAAAGTCATCAGTCCGACAACATGTAGGATGTGTTTATGTGTGTTTGTGTATGTGTTGTGCTATAGCTTTGGCAGAGTTTTTAAACATTTTTAATACACACACACACACACACACACACACACACACACACACACATATATATATATATATAATTTCAACTCAATACAGTCCTCAAAGGTTTAATTCTGTAGCATTATTAATTTTTCATTTTAATTTATTTTTATCCAATATAAGATAAGAACTTCTAATAAGAAGACTTAAAATAGTTTAAACCCAATATATCAATATGTCACATAATGTCACATAATGTCACATTTCTCATAGTCAACCAAAAAAATAAATACTAAACATTCGTCTTCCGACTTGGCTCCGTGGATACAAAAAAAAAAGGGGGGGGGGAGTTTCTCAGAGGCGTATCTAAGCTAGAAGCAGTCGGTAGTCGCTTAATGATGTGCTTTGGGTACAAAAAAAATTGGAGGGGGGGGGGGGTGTGGCAAAGTTGACCAGAGACCCGTAACACTGCATCCTTCATGTGTTGGTTCAGGTGGTGTTCCAAATGCCAGCTGTGCGTGGTACAATTGAACCCAGTTATAGGTTTTCCATTTACCCCCGGGTAAATCTTGGCCATTTACACCAAGGCAATAGGTGCCATTTACACCAAGGCACTAGGTGCCATTTACACCAAGGCACTAGGTGCCATTTACACCAAGGCACTAGGTGCCATTTACGCCTGATATGGGGTTTTCCATTCACACCATGGTTACTTTATCCCAGATTCAAGGTGCCATTTACCCCAAGTTACATTCATGTCACCAATTACCCCAGTTTCAAGGTTACACATACCCCTGGTGAAACTTGCCATTTACGCCAAGGTTCCAGGTGCAACTTATGCCGGTGCAGGTTTGCCGTTTACCCCCATGGTACATGGTTACGCTAATCCCAGGTTCAGGGTAACATTTACCTTCAGGTTCAAGTGAGCATTTACCTCCAGTCCCAGGTTCAAGTCAGCCTTTACCCCCAGTCCCCAGGTTCAAGTTAGCATTTACCCCCAGGTTCAAGTTAGCATTTACCCCCAGGTTCACTATCCCAGTTCACTAGGAAAGCTATCCCCGACCGACTCAACCTAGGATCGTGTTTTTGTAAGCCACTGTCTCTGGTTCATCATTCAACAGTGGGACACATCTTTATGGTTTCCTACAATGGCACATTTTTGTATACAGATTTTAAGGCAAGAAAATACCATAAGCCCCAGTTACGGGCGTGTCAAGGTCATCACCATCAGTGACGTAACTAAAGTTGGTTTAGGACTTCCTGTGAGTTTCACATACGTCAGCGGTGCCCCGAAATCAAGTGACCAATGAAAGTTAAAGGGAAATTTAAAAAGTGTTGTTTTTTTTATAAGTATGTGAAACTGTTATTTCCTACATTTTGTTTCGTAAACCCGTCCGTCCCTCGATGCAAACTAATGTCGCCCCTGGCGAACGAATCACGATGACATTGTGAGCTTGGACAGCCCATGAGTGAAATTGATTGTGACATCAGTGAATGCACCAGTGACGCGGGAAAAACACCAGATGTGGCGCTCTGTTGACAATGTGGTACGAACGAACAGAGGGGGGGGCCCCCTCCGTTTGTTTTCTGGACGAGGTCAGGGCGTGCTGTGTTGTGACGGATGTCATGTTGGAATTGTCCGTCAAAGGGAGGGGGGGGGGAGGAATCATGATGATAAGTGGCGGCTAGGTAGATGCGTGGGATAGAGATAACCGTGCACTCAATCTACCGAAAGGGATGTTCAGATTGAGCGGGGTGATGATGAATGGGAGGATTGGAAGCCAGTTGAAGGCTACGTTACACCCTGGGGGGGGGGGGGATCTCTTACTGAGATCTCCAGACTAGTGTTACCATGTGCTACTCACTGTAACAAACAAAAAAAACAAAAAAAAAACAACAGCAAACAAGCAAACTAAGCAACGCCTTTTTTTTAACATGGTGCCAGTTTCATTTCCAAGAGATTTGTTTAGAGTTGCCGTATCTTTCCGACGGCTGCTGGCCAAAATACAGACAACAATGCCGTCGTATTGTTTGGTCACTGCGCGTGCGTTGCCATCAGCTGACAGGGTATGTTAAAAAAAAGTGTGACATATTACATACCGTTTGTCACATTCGTTGGAAAATATTGTTGTAGCTTGAATATTAAAATTTCTGAAATAAATTTAAGTTTTATTTTATTGGAGTGGGCAAGACAAAAAAAAAAAATGAACATATTTTGAGAGACAATGTCTTGTTTCAAAAAAAGGAGGAAAAAAAATGAATTGATTTTGTTTTATTTATTTATTTTTGTGTTTTTAATTTTGCGTTCTATTAATAGATTTCCACCATTCAATGATAAAACCCATTCCCGGGGCTGACCCCGGAACGACTGAGTCCAAATGAAGCCGGATACCCAAAATAAACTAATTTCCCATGTGTCTAAGAGCCCATGTGTCTGAGAGCCCATGTGTCTGAGAGCCCATGTGTCTGAGAGCCCATGTGTCTGAGAGCCCATGTGTCTGAGAGCCCATGTGTCTGAGAGCCCATGTGTCTGAGAGCCCATGTGTCTGAGAGCCCATGTGTCTGAGAGCCCATGTGTCTGAGANCCCAAAGTTTACTGGGTGGACCTTTGCCTTTTCTTTTGCAATAAGGGCTATCACATGGGGGGGGGGGGGAGTGGGTGCCGCCTGTGACCGTCTATTCGGATCGTGACCACCCCCACCCCCTCTTCCTTGGTTCATATTTCAAAGCTTTAAAAGAAAAACAACAGCGGAAGACATTTGCAATCAAAAGAACTCAACAAAATCGTGTTTGACTAGAACTCAACAAAATCGTGTTTGACTAGAACTCTGGACCTCATTGAACCTGGCGCGGCAAAGGTGGGGGTCACCCGTACTGACCGTGGCCCGTTCGTTACTTGAGCCCGTTGTATAAGTATGGACTAAAGTGTCTTGTTTACCCGTCGCTGTCCTTCCATCATCCCCACGAGGGTACAGATATCTCATCAGAAAGCTAACACGTGATTCAATAGGGTTGAAATATCCAGTCCTGTAATTGTCAAGGTTTAAATAAATGCACTCACGTCCCATTAAATTCAATTTTTAAAAAATCAGTCCTATGTACGTTCCTAATTGTTGGTAAAACGAATTGAGGTCAACTCCATGGTGCTTTTGATTTGAGCCGGACGGACTACATTCAGTGGTTCCCAGATTTTTACGTCGGACCCCAATTCCATTGAAGTTGCGGACCAGAATTACACCTTATTGCTTTGCGGTAAAAATAAGGTATTCTGACGTTGATAAAAATAAGGTATTCTGATGTTTATAAAATAAGTTATTCTGATGTTGATACAAATAAGGTATTCAGAAGTTGATATAACAAAGTATTAAGGTGTTGATACAAATAAGCTATTAAGGTGTTGATACAAATAAGGTATTCTGATGTTGATAGAAATTAAGTATTTGGATGTTGATACAAATAAAGTAGACAGGCGTTCAATCCCCTCCAAAGCCTAGTCAAGCAAAAACAACCCGTTAACCTTGGACGGCATCTCATCTAATGAGAAGGCAAACTCTAAAATCAAACCCCGAGATGGAGTCCTGTAGGCGGTATGACATTGACACAATTATAATTACGACAATTCCCCGCTACGTGGAAAGCATAAAGATTCAAAGTGAGGCACACAAGACACACTGCTGGCCATCTACTGTATCCTGACCGTCTATGGCTAAGTCTTGGCATTGGGACAAGTAGGCCAGGACGAGAGAGTGGGGCTGACGAATTGTGTAACTTTCCTTCAATGGAAACAAAATACAGCTCAAGTCATGGCCACTACTCAAGTCAAGGCTACTACTCAAGTCAAGGCTGCTACTTAAGTCAAGTCTAGTGCTCAAGTTAAGGCTAGTGCTCAAGTCAAGGCTAGTTCTCAAGTCAAGGCTAGTGCTCAAGTCAAGGCTAGTGCTCAAGTCAAGGCTAGTGCTCAAGTCAAGGCTAGTGCTCAAGTCAAGGCTAGTGCTCAAGTCAAGGCTAGTGCTCAAGTCAAGGCTAGTGCTCAAGTCAAGGCCAGTGCTCAAGCCAAGGCCAGTGCTCAAGCCAAGGCCACTACTCAAGTCAAGGTTACTACTCAAGTCAAGGTTACTACTCAAGTCAAGACTAATACTCAAGTCAAGGCTAATACTCAAGTCAAGGCTAATACTCAAGTCAAGGCTAATACTCAAGTCAAGGCTAATACTCAAGTCAAGGCTAATACTCAAGTCAAGGCTAATACTCAAGTCAAGGCTAATACTCAAGTCAAGGCTAATACTCAAGTCAAGGCTAATACTCAAGTCAAGGCTAATACTCAAGTCAAGGCTAATACTCAAGTCAAGGCTGCTTCTAAAGTTGAAGCACGCGAAGCACGAACTATGTAGACTACTTGTGTACATAGCTTTATTTTGTAAATCAAGGAGTTGTTTGTTGTGCATTTGTTGGCATCATATGATAAAGAACAGATATGTGGGTGAGAGAGTGTGGGGCTAGAGTATGGCTTGGATGAGAGGTACTGCTGGGGTGAAAGGTATAGGTATGGGGATATGGTTTTGGGATAGGGTGTGGGAGTGATGGGGCTATGGGTGGGATGGAGTATGGATTGGATAGGGCTATGGGTGGGATTGGGGCACGGTTTGAAAAGGTGGCATGATTGGGATGGATGGATCGGTGGGTTTCGGAACCGAGGTGGGCAAGACTGTATGAGGTGACAGAAAAGGTCTATCGGTGGGTAATCTATTGGAGTCGATAGCAATAGAAATGCGGCACCTTCTTGGCATATCCCTTTAGGGCCCTATAACGAGGCAAGTATCTTTTTAGTTTATGAAAATACCAAATTGTGTTTCATGAATCAAGGAAAATATGCAAACCTCATTTTATCAAGTTCAATATATTATCCTGGATCCGCCCCTGAGAGTACTAATTTGTGTGTGTGTGTGTGTGTTTTATTTTATTTTTGGAGAAGGGAAGGTAATACCACACGTCCACGGCGTAATGACATTAGTAGAAATGTTGTTTATGTTTGGCTAGCTGGCGTCTGAGGTGAGAGTTGTCCCACTTGATCTTTGAACCCAGTTGACGCTAGTTTGATGCATGGATATTTAATGAGATTCGCAAAGTAAGTTTATGTTAATGCAATAAATTATATGTCTATATATATATATATATATATATATATATATATATATATATATATATATATATATATATATATATTTTTTATGTGTGATGAAAAGAATGTTTATATATATATAAAATAATATATATATATATATATATATATATATATATATATATATATATATATATATATATATATATATATATATATATAACTTACTAGCTTGTACCCGTGGCCTCTGTCGGGTAGATTTTGGGATTGTGTAAAATTATATATATGATTCGCAAGAAACATTTTAAAAAAAAATTGTATTTATTTATTTTATTTTTATTTAATTATTTATTATTAATTTTATCTTTTAGGGGGGTAGAAATCTAACCACATATTATTTTCAGGTTGATATTTTAAGCTGTAAGCGAGGACTAACATACAAAAATAGTTATTCCCTTCAAAAGCATGGATCAATTTTTTGTATATCGTAAAATATAAACATACACTGAGTCGGAAAAAAAAATGTTTTTGGCAAGGCAATAGGCCTTACCAATTAATAGTAATAATGGGAACACACAGTCATGTGCTCCGTGTTTCACTGTGATAGGCTGGGTCAAGTGTGGCACCTCACGAAACTCCAGGTTTAAACCTGGTGCAAAGACGCACGCTGCGACTATTCAGGCTAGATCTACTCACGCACGGCAGGTGACCATCCCGTGACCAACTGGTGACTCACTCGTGCTCTCCGTTTTGGCTCCGACGCTCACGTCGTTTCCCTACTATGACTTGCGACGGTGAATGTGGGGGGGGGGGGCAATTCTGAGAGAAGAGAGCGAATGGATTGTTTCGTACCCATATCCACTTTTGTATCATTTCGTGGTCGTCATGGTTTTGGCCAAGTAAACATGGATTGAAGGAACAATAACCGTGAAATGGGAGGAAAGAAATTATTCAGAGTAATGGTATATATTTTATTTTAATCACTATAGCATCGGGTCCGTTTTAATTATTCCAAGTTTACTTATTGGAAACGAATTTTGAAACAACAAACATAAGTTTTGGAACCAACAGTTATTTGCGATCAAATGAAACAAAATGGCGGCATATCTATAAATAAATTCCGTTTAAGGCAGAGCATGAAACACTGAGCGCAGCACTGAACAGAAAAATAAATAATTTGTATTCTTCATAATTAAGGTATCAAATTTTTAATTTTTAAACTTAAAATTAATTATGATTTATTTTTTAAAAATTAAATAACTGTTTTATTTTAAGATAGAGAAGACATAAGTATAAAACCACTTTTGCTATATTTTTTTTTAATATACACCGTCAATAATAGTTGCACGTGTTTGTGAAATAAAAATCACCCTCTACGTTATGGGGCCACCAAATGCTCATGACACCGGTTGCTACCCAAAAGGTCGTTGACATATTACGTATCGCTGTTATACTTAAGTGGGTCGAAGGGTCTGGGTGGGAAATCCTCAAAAGGAGGGTTCTGTTGTTGGTCCACTACTTGCATTAAACTAATTATTTTATCATTATATATATATATATATATATATTGATTGAAAGATCTGTAATGTATTCATCTTAATAAGCTGACGAATAAAGGTCTTAAACATCTGGAAAGTCATCACCTTTCAAATACAATCATGGTCATACTAATAACTGACTGGGAACCTTTGATGTCGGTCCCCATCTTCCCTGGTACATGAGGCTGTGATATTAGTTGATCGGTTGGCCATCAAAAGCGAGGTGTGTTGTCGTCGTCGTGTTTACTGGACAAGTACATTTTGATGTCTTCTTTAACGGCAGTCAGTCGAGTTCTCACAAGCCATTAAGGAAAAGGGGGGGGGGGGGGCCTCAATTTTTTTAAAAAGATCGGAAGGGANTACTATCGGGGGCCGGAGTCAGTATGCTCAGATACTGTCGGGGGCCGGAGTCGGTGTCCTCGGATACTGTCGGGGGGCGGAGTCAGTGTCCTCATATACTATCGGGGGCCGGAATCAGTGTCCTCAGATACTGTCGGGGGCCGGAGTCGGTGTCCTCAGATACTGTCGGGGGCCGGAGTCGGTGTTCTCAGATACTGTCGGGGGCCGGAGTCGGTGTCCCTTAGACAATGTCGTCCGTCGGATTAAAGTTTGAAAAAAAAAATGAACTAATTCTATGCACACTGCACAAATCTCATTTCTATGCACAATGCACGCATATCAATTATGAGCACAATGCACATATCTCAATTATGTGTTTGAGGACCATTGGCCCTCCGTTGAGGTGCGTTCACATCAAGCGATTCAGGACAGCATAAATATTTTTAATGGGGTCAACTAAGTATCTCTATAAAACCCATGCGCTCACACAATCTATATCCCAGAGACCTGCGGCCTAACGAAATGCACGACCTAATGAGATGCATCACCTTTTTATTTCAATATGGAAACATATGGTTATTAAGTCATCATCTCTATTAATCTGTGATCTCATGAAATCTATATCCCAGAGATATATGGCCTAACGAAATACATGACCTAACGATGTACATGCCCTATTTATTTCAATATTGAAATACATCAACTTTTAAAATATATGACCTAAAATTTATCACGTAATGAAATGCATGACCTATAAAAACAATCTTACAATAAAATGATCATCAATGATGTGAAATCTGAACTACCAAGACATGAATGTATATTGCATGGAAACTGGCGCCATGCGAAATTGAAGACATGGCTTGTCTATTAATAGAACATCCGGGCATACGGTCTGGCCAATCTCATTAAGATATTAATAAAACATCCTGGCATTCCCATTGGCCAATCTCTCAACAGCTGTCCGGTACTTCTACGTTAATGTGAGCCGGCACAGTGGGTCTTAACCTAGACCAGTGGTTCTCAACCTTCCTAGTGCCGCGACCCTTTAAGACAGTTTCTCGTGTCGTGGCGCACCCCCAGCCACACAATTATTTTCGCTGCTACTTCATAGCTGTAAGGATATGTGTTTTCAGATGGTCTTAGGCGACCCCTGGAAAAGGGTCGCGCGAGCCCCAAAGGGGTCGCGACAGCCCCAAAGGGGTCGTGACCCACAGTCTGATAACCGCTGACCTAGACGAAAACGGATTTACAAATTTTTAAATTAAATATTATGCTATTATATATATATATATATATGCGGAAATACATTGTTAAAAGCTATGTTTAACAAAAACATTTTTTTTTAATAGTAACATTATGTAATGCGATGTGACGTTTTCCGGTCTCTAGAAAAATGAAAAAAAAAAACCTATTGGGTGCATGCGTCTACTGTGTCCCTGACTGATGTTATGTAATGGATTGTTCGAAGCTCTGATGGAAGGGGTGGTTTGAATGATAAGGGAGAGTGTAGGATTAATGGAGACGGCTGATGTGAAATGGATACGGCTGATGTTGAATGGATACAGCCGGTGTTGTTGATGAAAAGTTTTAACGTCAGACGTGGAGGAATGTGCGCAGAGAAATAAAGACACCACCCTGATTCGTTAGTGTCGGTGGCGTAACATTGTGTGTGTGTGTGGTGGGGGGGGGGTACAGGGCAAAAAAAGGTAGGGGGGGGGGGGGGGTCGAGACGAACATAAAATATTCGTATTTTAATTGATAATAATACTGAAACTGGACAACTTGAATTGAACAAATGGAAATTTGAAAATATTGAAAATTGAAAAAAAAAATGTGAAAAATTGAAAAATTTGGAAAATTTAACAAATGAAAGTTGAACAACTTCGTGCCTTCGTGATCGATATTGGATCTATGCATATGTACTTTTTACTTTTCCCGATTGGGCGGGACACATTGTAGATTATAGAAAATGAGAAGATAACTCTGTATTTTTTTTTTTGGAACACCCGGAGCCGAACTCGGACCCGCCGGGTATTGTAGATAAAATAAAACCCGGAGCCGGACCAGGTGTAAAATAAATTGCCCTCGCTCAGCCCCCTACCGGACAAACGAAAGCCTCTCATCCCTACCGGACAAACGAAAGCCTCTCAGCCCTACCGGACAAACGAAAGCCTCTCAGCCCTACCGGACAAATGAAAGCCTGGACAGCATGGACTGTTGCCGGGGAAACAATGCGATACAGCATTTGATGATATATACAGAGAACTAATTGTAAGGACAGTTACGACCATTATCTGTAAAATATTGTTGTTGTTTTTCTTATGTGTTTTCTAAAATACAAGTCTCGCTTAGTCACAGACCACAATGCAAATATTTCTATATACCTTATCTAGCCTCCTGACCTCATGTTAGCTTAACTGTACACCTTTAACTAGTTAACCCCCCCCCCCCAACCCCAACCAAACATTGTGTTTATTCGAATTGTAATTCGGTTCATTTTACTGTGCGAAGCTAATTGGGCTAGCCATTTCTTAGACCGGAAATCGTCACAGCGCATGGCGTAATGTTACTATTTTTAGAATGCACGGACGAACGTGTTGTATAAACATGGCTGCCAATAATAACATGTTTTCATCGTATTGTTATTACAGTGAAGTCATTCGTTGACTTTGTTTGTGACCTAAAACGCAAATCGGAATAGAAGTAGTGTGTTCCATTTACTTTGTTTACGGGGTAATAACTGGGTCACGGGTTCACACCCCGAAATAGGACCAGAGTTGTCTCGGCATGCATTCTCGGACGGCCTGGGGCAGGTTCTAGTGAAGAGCAGCTGTTGTAGGATAAGAAAGGGGGCGACAGGCGGTGCGTATACATTTAAGAGATAGGCGCTAAGTGGACAGAAACAAAAGAAAGGGTGGGGGGGGGGAAGATACGGTTTGGTCAATGCTTGCAGTGTAACAGTGGTTCACGTAGCTTCGTGGAGCTGGGCGCCTATTGCATCACCTTTGGGCAACTACGTGTGTGTGTGAGTGTGTGTGTCTGCGTGTGTGTGGGTGTGAGTGTGTGGATGTGTGTGTGGATGTGTGTGAGTGTGTGTGGATGTGTGTGAGTGTGTGAGTGCGTGTTGGTGTGTGTGTGTGTGTGTTTGAGAGAGAGAGAGAGAGAGAGAGAGAGAGAGAGAGAGAGAGAGGGAGGAGATAAGCGATGAGAGCGGGAGAGCGTGTGTGTGTGGGGGTGAGGGTGTGGTTGTGTGTGTGTGGGTGTGTGAGTGTGTGTGTGTGTGTGTGAGTGTGTGAGTGCGTGTGGGTGTGTGTGTGTGTGTGTTTGAGAGAGAGAGAGAGAGAGAGAGAGAGAGAGAGAGAGAGAGAGAGGAAGGAGATAAGCGATCTAGCAATCAGGTCATCTACGTTTGCTGACAGGTAGTTGTAATTTCACTCACTCTCCCCCCTCTCTCTCTTTCTCGCCCCCTCCTCCCTCTCTCTCCTTCTCTCTCTCTCTCTCTCTCTCTCTCTCAGCATCTCTCTCTCTCTCTCTCTCTTTCTGAGTTGAGGCTTTCTCTTTTCCCGAGGTTTTGATTATACCTGGGAAATGGGAATGAAGGTTTCCTCATCAGCCCTGAATAAAATTTAAAAATTTATTACAAACTGAAATCCAACTAGAAAAAGGCTGATTTGTTATGGCTGTTCAAGTTGTAACCCCGTCGAGTAATGAATAGAAGACAATGTTCAGGTTAGTTGATAGGTTGGTCCCTTGCGACCAATTTACTTACTACCAGGGTTTCTTTCAGCTATATCTCCGGGGAAGGGGGTGCACTGCCCCCCGGGGCAAAAATATGTCCAACAATAAATCAACTGGAACTGCTGGCACTGCTCCCCCCAACCCCCCCGAAATTCTGAAGTGCTCCCCCGGGGGAAAATTCCTGAAAGAAACACTGCTTACTACTACTTCCCTCCAAGTAATGTATTAGATTATATATGATCATATAATATGCTTGTGAAGCAAAAGTTTAATATAATCGCTTATATACAAACATATATATATAGATATAGATATAGATATAGATATAGATATATATATAGATATATAGATATATAGATATATAGATATATAGATAGATATATAGATATATAGATATATAGATATATATATAGATATATAGATAAATATAGATATATATAGATATATATATATATAAAGTTCAATACGTTGCATTCTTCACAGTCCACTAATGCTAGTTTCGAATCCATCATGAAATATTTAAAGGCAAATTTTGTCTAGCAACCTGTTACTTGTAACAAGTGGGTTTGTTTCGGATAAAATTCGGTTAAGAATGTCAAGACATGCATTATATGTCATACCCAATGTATACATAATGACAGGTTATTAACATCGATTTTGGAAATGAGTTATACAACCCTAAAAAAAGAAAAGTTTTCCGTATAAATGTATATGGAAGGTAATATCCAGCAATAGGGTGGGTGGACGAGCTGAAAAGTGGACGAAACATGCACAATATGCACGAAACAATCAAAGATCTGTGGCATGACTTTTAAAAAGTCCCCCAACCCTCTTTTTTTAACATATACATCAATTTTGTTATGGTGTACATAAATTATAAAAAGCACCCCCGTGATGGGCGCCTAGCCCCCCCACCCCAATTGGGTAGCAGTGTTATTGTTTTGTTTCTTTGTTATTGTTTGTGTTTGTTCTTTTGGCCCGGGTGGGGTGGGGGTGGGAGTGTCCACGCATTAAAATATTTAATTTCTTGAATCTTTTTTTAGTCGCTCTATTGATTCACAAGACGTGCCACTTGCATGGCCAGGGGTGCTCAATATGGCCGAGGGTGCACAGTATGGCTGGGGTGCTCAGTATGGCCAGGGGTGTTCAGTATGGCCGGGGGTGCACAGTATGGCCGGGGGTGCTCAGTATTGATACGTAGCGTGGCCAAAGGTATAAGTAGCGTGGCCACAGGTATACGTAGTATGGCCACATGTATACGTAGTATGACCAGAGGCATGCTCTGTGTGTCCTAGAGATACGTAATCCAGGAGTTCGAGATTTAGGTTCCAGACCAGGGTCATCTGAATTTTTGATGTGTCATTCACAAAAATCAATCAAAGCACAGACGTAAGGTTGTAGCGCTCTTGCTTGAGATCAGTAAGACGTACCTAATGACGTCACTGTACACTAGTTATGTTTGCACAAAAAGATTAAAATCGCAAATGTAGGTTCAGCATTGCTCAGAACGGACAACCTACAACGTTGCGCGTACTGTCCACCGCATGTGTGTATGTGTAAAGCAATAGGAAGAAATAAAAAATTTGGGTTGGAGATTTTTGTATTATTATTATTACGATACTAAAATGTGTTTATCTTCAAGAAGGAAAAAAAAACATATATATTTATTATTTATTTATATTTATATAAATTTCCTTTATACAATGTACCATTTCCATGGCAAACCCGCGTGTTTTATGTCTGACACGGGTGATTGGTCCCTTTGATCTGAGTCACGTGTCAAATAACGTAAGACATATTGAAATTGGAGGAGGCACTGGTCCAAACCTTAGTGCAGAAGCGCTGCATGAAGTCAACGATTGGGTTTCTTTAATTAAACCGCCATGCCAGTACCACATGGGCACTGCGTGAATCTTTCGAGGGGAAAAAAAAAGAAAAAGAGAAGTTTAAATATACCGGTAACTGATATTTGAATGAATGAATACATTGGCTCGATTACAGCTGGGGGTTGCTTGAGTGGACATCTTCACCAATCAGTTACCTGTCAGGGTAAGTGACAC
This sequence comes from Lymnaea stagnalis, assembly GCA_964033795.1. Classification (NCBI taxonomy): domain Eukaryota; kingdom Metazoa; phylum Mollusca; class Gastropoda; family Lymnaeidae; genus Lymnaea; species Lymnaea stagnalis. The sequence continues at coordinate 314,509 of CAXITT010000181.1, read as the reverse complement.
ACCAATCATAATAATATTATCCTTACGGTGTTTCGTTTGTTGGTTCGTTTGTTTGTTTTTTTTTGTTTTTTTTTACCACGTCTGAGGTAAGCACGAGGTAGCCTAGAGTGTTCTGGAGATGGCAGCTTCTTAAGAATCCGTCAGACGACGACTCCTGGAGCTAGCTATACTTAAACATTTTTTTTGCAGAGCGGCCTATCACTGGCCGAGTCTTCCAGGCGCCAGGTTGAATCCGTGATCAAAGCAAAAACGCAGAGAACTCGGAGAACGCAGGGATGTCACACCATCCTTGTGTTAACTTTATCTAAATTTTACGTGAATTTCATGCTAATTTTATGTTAACGTTATGCTCACTTTGCGTCAACTTTATGTTAACTTTATGCTAACTTCGTGTCAACTTTATGTTAACTTTATGATAATTTGAAATTTGAAGTTAGCTTAATCATAAAACTCTGGAAGTTTCCAAACGGTATCGGATTGCGGAGTCGGGTGTCCGACTCCGGGAGTCTGTTTCTTCGACCTTGCATAGCTAAAGGTAACGCAGCAATGTCGCAGCAATGTTGTGTGATACCACGCTGACTTAACGATAAGCATATGTTCTTGCATCACATGATATCTTTAACATGATATATTTCACATGATATCTTTCACATGATATCTTTAACATGATATATTTCACATGATATCTTTCACATGATATCTTTCACATGATATCTTTCACATGATATCTTTCACATGATATCTTTCACATGATATCTTTCACATGATATCTTTCACGTGATATATTTCACGTGATATATTTCACGTGATATATTTCACACGATATATTTCACATGATATATTTCACACGATATATTTCACGTGATATATTTCACGTGATATATTTAACATGATATATTTCACATGATATATTTCACATGACATATTTCGCATGACATATTTCGCACGACATATTTCACATCACATATTTCACATCACATATTTCACATCACATATTTCACATCACATATTTCACATCACATATTTCACATCACATATTTCACATGATATATTTCACGTGATATATTTCACGTGATATATTTTCATGATATATTTCACAAGACATATGTAACATTATATATTTCACATGACAAATTTCACGTGATATATTTCACATGCTATATTCACATGCGAATCAAGAGTTTTTTTCAAATACATTCTTACTGCATAAAATCCCTTCAAATTATAAAATATTAGACTTTTATGAATTTATTAGTTTTAAAGTTAGGTCACGTGCTTTAAAACAATTTAAATATGTTATAAAACCTGACTCTGAATGATAACATTGATTTAGGTCACTCATCATCCACAAATTTCCAGTGAGTAGTGAGACTGATCTTATTTAATGCTCGCTCTCTCTCTCTCTCTCTCTCTCTCTCTCTCTCTCTCTCTCTCTCTCTCTCTCTCTCTCTCTCTCGGTGTAATATCCTGTCAGAGTAATTTCGTAGTGAAATCTACTTCATCCATAATGCTGTCATACACAGGTCAACTTGTCTGTAAGCCAAAAAAAAACAAAAAAACAACAACAAACCAACAAACCAACAAACCAACAGCGATATATTTAAAAAGTATACAAACTATCTTTTGTTCGGCCTGACGATTCAGCGACCCCCCTTCAAGTGACGCCCACGGCGAGTGCCATGTCTTGCCGCAACTTCGGTAACGCCTCTGCATGAGACCATGAACTTAACACATTCTAATCTAGAAGGTGCCATACACATTTTCCGGGTCTCGAAGCCGAGGCACACCGCCCTTACCTTGTTGAATCTATATCGAATGCGCATTATTGTTTGTGACGCATACTTAATATGGCTTCAGCCTTCGTACATAAAATTATAATAAAGGATTTGCTTATTATGGTTCAGTGCGTGGAGTCCACCTTTGAATAACAGTCGATCTTTCCCAATAACTGTTGCGTCATCGAATTTTTTTTACCATGACCGATCGACAAGCACGGAAAGATCAGCTAGTGCTATGATCAATGACGAGTGCGCCCTTACCAAGATGAGGTTCTCTGACTGCCGGAGATCGGTGCGCGGTGTTCTCAAATGGTGGGATGCGTAGACGAATGTAGACCGCAGACGTATTAAAATTGGCTGTAAACCAAAAGGGACTTTAAACATCACTGATCATGACAACAGGGGCGTCATTTTGGGTGGGGCAGGGTTGGGCGGCAATTGCCGACCCACCCCTGAAATGGCAAGTTTTATTTCAATCGCTATGTACTGTGGCGCCTCCAGTAATAAACAGCATAACAAGTCGACCGAGTTTTGGTTTTGCCCCCACCCGCCTGAAAAACCCTGAAATGACGCCCCTGCATTACAACCGTAATCACAGTTAACTTTCGAAAGAACAACAACAACAACAAACTCAACTAAATATAGATATGCGCTGAGAATTATTGAATTCCATCGAATAAATGTGTGTATCATTGTATACTGCATATGATTTTATCAGCTCTAAGTCGTGTGTTCAGTTCTTCGGACGGGTCTACTACAAATCATTTGAACAAATCTTTATTTTCTTGATTTGAAGATGAGCCTTGAACAAAGACGTTGTGACGTCAGCTACGTATAGGGCTCTGAATTTATTTAGAAATTTTCAAAACTTCATCTTTCAGAGAATTAGTTAAAAAGTTGATTTCCCCCCAGGTACGTATAGGGCTCCTAATTTATTTAGAAATTTATCTTAACTTCATCTTTCAGAGAATTACCGTATTTTCCGGCGTATAAGACGACTTTTTAAACCCATGAAAATCTTTTCAAAAGTAGGGGTCGTCTCATACGCCGGCTGTCGTCTTATGAGCTGGTGTACAGCCAAACCCTAGATTTCAAAAGGAAAAGTAGGGGGGTCGTCTTATATCCCCCCCCCCACACACACACACATTTTTTTTTCAACTCACCTCAAAACTTCTAGTTTATTAATTTTTTTTTGTAAAGCACCTTTAACAAAGGGTGTATGTGTTTGTGTGTGTCGGTGAGCGTGTGTGTGTGTTGGGGGGGGGGAGGTCATGTCGTCGTGCCTATAGATCACGCATCACGCTCTGTCAGCTCAAATGTCTTAAGCTCGGCTAATAAGCCGTGTTTTGCTCCCCGAGTGTGCACCAATGTATATTGTGTATCGCCAACTGATTCCATAATGTTGTTGACCGTGTCCAGAAGGTTCCGGTGCATGAAAGAAAAGCGTTTCAAATACTTTAAGGACAAGAGTATTATATAAAATTTAAAAAAAAATGCATTTAGAATCATTTTTTTATGAATGGAATCCACTACACACGCCCCTCCCCCCCCCTCCCCATGGCCGCCTGTAAATCCACAACTAGCCAGTAGAGAGGGCTTAGGTGGGGCTGGAGGTGGAGGTCGATCTCGGGTGGGACTTATTACACATATTGGTCGGCATTTTATATGTGTAATGGTCGGCATTTTCGGCTACACGCAGATATATTTTATGGAAGGGGCGGCAAAAATATTTGGCCCACCCTCCTGATGCCAGAAAGCCTAGCTGCGCCCTGCTGAGCCAATTCAGAGCATGCAATAAAACCTTTCAAGGAAATGGCTCTAAAAAGGAAAACAACTCTTTGATTTGAACAAAGACTCGATGGCAGCTGTGTGTTTTATGACCATCTATCTATTGTCCTGGCTGGCTACTTCATTCTCACACTGTAAATTTAGAGTAATTTCTGTTGGGGACAGAGCCGAGGAGTCCACACTTTGCCATCGGAGTCAAACTTATAAAACTGCTACTTTCTAAAAGCAAGAATGTTTTATGACCACATTCTAATGTATTTTTTTTTATTTTGACCTCATTCTAATTTATTTCTTTTTATGAACACCTTGTACTGTATTGTTTTTTGTTGTTGTTGTTGTTTTTTAAATTTCCGAGCATGGTTTTATATTGTGATGTCATAAATTAACGGTTTAACTTTAGGCTTGATGTTGGACAAATACACTAGTTGGTCTGACCTTGACATCTGGTCATTGGCCAGTGAAAAGTTTCCAAAGATAAACTTGCAGTCACCAGAAAGAAGGAGAGGGAAAAAAAACCGTTGTTCCCGATGCACTTGCGATTCTCCAGCAAAGTAAGAGCACTCGTCACAGTAATATCAATACTGATATCTAGAGTGAGATAAACGCCCCTGGATGCGTTACGTCAAGTGAGATTTACAAGCTTGACTAAATTATCTCAAGCAAAGAATACGCCATACGAAGTGTCAAAGCCAAAGAAACTTTCCGGACGGAAAGTGTCATGCCCTACAACAAATGTTCAGCATAATGGAGGGTTTCTTTATAAAGATGTTATTTTTAAAACTTTTGTGTGCGTGGGGGGTGGGGGTGGGGTGGTATAAAAAAAATTCAAGGTCAAGGAATTTTCAAAACATTTGCTAAAAACATACCCCCCCCCACCCCCCCCCCCCCAAAAAAAATTAATACATCTCTGTAGCGCTACAGCCCCTGTAGGGCTTTGGCCTGCATCACCACTTCCTGCCACTAAGACGTGTATGATACTTTTCTTTTCCATGCTTAGATTCCCCAGCTGCTGTAGACTTTTTTCCATGCACATCATCCATCCACCCACCCATCCATCCATCCATTCATCCATTCATCCACCCACCCATCCATCCATCCTCCTCAGCCCAGGCCTGCCTTTGAGTCGCTTTCCTCTGGGGTTTCTGTGATGAATCGTCTTCCCTCCTACGTCATTTGGTATTCTTTCTACGTGTCCAGCCAGGCGTAGCCTGCCATCTTTCTGATATAGACCAAACAATTCATGGTTGGGTCGTATGCTCCATCCATATTCATCCTTTGTTGGTCTTGATATTTTCCGGAAACCTTAAGCCCCCCTCTCACCCCCGAAAGTCCAACTCTCACCCCCCCCCATTTTTTTAAATATCGTCCCGTATACTTTATTGTGCTCGCCCCTGGCACAATTATTACATTGTTTATTGTTTGCCTCTTGATCAGGATTTGGGGTATAGAAAAAAACGGGGCGTCCAGTTTTGGGAGAGTTCACTCCGGTCGGTATATTTATAATTGAGGAAAGTTAATCGTAGCGGTTTCGGATGGGATTCGAAATTCACTGCTCCCTTACGTATTATGCTGCTCCGTAAGTTTTTTGGGTTTTTTAACAAACCCCCCCCCCCCCACTTTTCCCTCTCTCCTGGCCAGTTTTCAGGTTTTTTTCCCTTACATCCAACGATAATAGTTTAAGTTTTCATTTTTTCCACTGTTTTTTTTGTTTTTTAACAAACCCCCCCCCCCCCACTTTTCCCTCTCTCCTGGCCAGTTTTCAGGTTTTTTTCCCTTACATCCAACGATAATAGTTTAAGTTTTCATTTTTTCCACGTCACAACCTAAGGCCCCTTAGATATCCGAGCCCACCACCACCCACGCACGTGCAGCCGCAGGCGTTGCTTGGCCCACCCGAAGGTTGTCCCAACAGTAAGCTTCGTTCGTTCACAGACAGCCATCTATGTATCTCCACGCATGAATGTGCAGCAAGGAACAACCCAAAGTTACATAATTGACGCATTACTTAATCAAAATGTTTAGTCCCAAAGGGCTTCAACAGGTAATTAATTGCAACCGACCTTTGGGTGGGTGGGGGGGGAGCGATGGATCGATTTATATAAGCTGTTCCTATGCAATGTCTTAGTGCTTTCCCTATTGGATACGCTTATGCTTAACCCTGTAATCTATGTTCAACAGTTTTAATTGATTCCGTAGCTTTCAACATTTTTTTTAAAATTTTTTTTTTGGGGGGTGAGCTCAAGACCTTAGTTGGTTGGGCTTCTGAACGATGAAAGTATCCACAACGGAGGTATCTCGACTCATTGATTGAAATGTATATCATTTTGTACACAACTGATAAGATGACGTCATTGTACGCCTATAAGAAAGCCATCGGTGGGGTTTGAGATTAAAACGTGTGCCATGATGAAGGTGAGTTAGCTTCAGGGAGCACGTGAACTTACTTGTGGGGATAAAAAAAGGGGGGGGGGGCGAGAGGACACTGTCTGGCCGTGAGTTTGTCTTTCCTTTCTCGTGTGTTTGATTTTTAAAAAAAACTATCTGCCAAATTCACTGTGTTAGATAGGGTCGGAGAAATCCATATGACTTTTACATGTCTTTTTTTTTTTTTTTTTTTTTTTGTTTTGCTTGTTATCCTAGAGTTATCCAACACTTTCTGACTTAGGAATATTATTAAAATAGAATTATTTACGACTTTACCATTTTTTGTTGTTGAAAGAAGCGGGGTCTGTCGTGGCAAGTTAACATTTTCAGAAAATATGTAATGATAATATATAATGATAAGCCACCGTCAATTAAAAAAAAACAATATATTATTTATAACGAAACAAAAATAACAAAATAAATCATCTATATTTAGATGAACGATAATCTGGCTAAGAAGGTAAAGTAGTTCCGAGAAAGTAAAGTAATTACGAGAAGGTAAAGTAGTTCAATTCATGAAAGAGTATTGCAATGTCAGAGCTAAAACATATACAAAGTAGTCCAAGTCTCCTTTGCAGCCATCTTACATTCCTATCAAATCAGAAAAAATGTAGCCTATTATGTCCTATTAAAGTAGTCCATTATTCCCAATAAAATACTCCATTTAGCCCAATAAAAGAATTATATTACGTCACATGAAAGTAGTCCATTACCTCACATAAATGTATACAATTATTTTACATAAAAGTTGTCCAATACGACCCATAAAAGTATTCCATTGTGTCCCATAAAAGTATTCCATCGTTTCCCATAAAAAGTAGTCATCTTTTCCCCTTAAAATTAACCATTGTTTGCCATAAAATTAGATTATTTCATTATGTTTCTAAAAGAAGAACATTTTTCCCATTTAGTAAACCTTATGTCCAATACAAATATTCCATTATCTCCGTAAAAAGTAGTCCATTAATTTTAAGTCCCCTAAAAATAGTCTATTATGTCCCATTAAAAACTCCACTACGCCCCTTACATGTAGCCCATAATGTCTCATAAAAGTAGTCCACTACGCCCCTTACATGTAGCCCATAATATCTCATAAAAGTAGTCCACTACGCCCCCATCACTAAGAAGATGATGCCAGAAATACAAAAGTATCATCTCTTTATATACCCATCAAATAACCGGATAGAGACGATTTAGCGCCGCATGTTTATAAATGATTGAGTCCATGTTTGGGTACATTAAAAAAAAAAAAATAGCAAAGTCTTTTTACTCAAAAGACGCCAAAATCCAAACGGACATGAGGATGGATGACATAATGCTTTTTCAGCACATTTTTTTTTTTCATTTTCATAGCGACACAAGAAACAAATTTAAAAAAAAAAATTTGAAATAAAATAAAAAAAAAAAAAAAAAAGAGACTCTCTTAGACGAGTAAAAACGCACTAAAAAGTTGAAGCTATTTGGACGTTTCTTAAAATGCGGTGCGCGAAGAATAGGGTTATTGCGTTCTACTGTTTTAGATCCTTTTATATTAACGCCACCTTTGTTTGTGTTTTTCTGTATTTCTGTGTGGCAAAATCTTCGGAAGGCTAACTGGCCCACTTCCTGTCATCTTATCGAGCTGAAACGTGGCACATATATACACGTTGCCGATGACAGCACATGTTATCAAATGTTCAGCCCAACCCCCAAAAATAAGATAAATTGATTTTTTAATATTTTTTTTGGGTGGTGGGGGTGGGGGGAGAGATTAACTGTGTAGCAGTTGCTATGGGCTTTGTATTTGTGACGTATATGGGTATGCAGTAAAATTAAAATGTATTTTTTGAATTGTAAAATGAAGGAAATGTGAAACGTGTTTTCGAGAGAAGTTGACCCACTTACATAACCGCTTCTTAATCAATGATAAATCACGTACATTTACATAAATACAAGAGAAAAATCCAGATAAAGGATTTCTACGAAAAGCTTTGCTTTGAAAGATTTTTAACTGAGTCTGAGTCCTAAAATCTTTCATTATCGACAAAAGTAGAATTATTTACTTTTTTAAACACCTAACGCTTACGAGATCCCGATTAAAGTTATTCGACTCTTTACCGACGCATAAAAGTACAAAGTAAATCTGAGCTCACCCATCCACCCACCCACCAATCCACCCGATGACTCAGCGAAGCAGACGTTGTCAACTATATGATAGTTTGAGCACCAGCGTCCACCCGCCTCCTTCGTCCATTCGTTCACCAGGTGAGCCTAAACGATAAATCTTGAAATGTCACGTGTGTCAACGAAAAGACAACTCTCCTTCCACACACCCACGAGATGTAAACGCGAGTAGAGAGAAAGTCTAAAGCAATAAATCATATTGCTGTTTTGTTGACGTTGAAATGTTGTGGTGTAGCCTGTGTGGTCTGTGACTGCGGTTTAGTTGGAACCATAGTTATCACGTGGGCCCTGCAACCCATGCGGCTACAGGGGAACTCGGATATATAAGGGGCTCAAAGTTGAGAGGGAAAACAAATTAACTTTCAATTTATTTTATTTGAATACATCATCATATCATCATCATCATTGGCACTAGAGCCCGTGTAGGGCCCAGGCCTGCTCCACCAAACCCTCCATTCAGACATCATCATCAGTGGCATTACAGCCCATCTAGGGCACTGGCCTGCTCCACAACAACCTTCCATTCAGACTAGAGACCGACCGAAAGTGATTTTCTGATTTCGGCCGAAGCCGAAAATAGGCCGAAAGTTTAAAATGACTTTCGGCCGAAACCGAAAAAAGGCCGAATGTTTAAAAATGACTTTCGGCCGAAACCGAAAAAAGACCGAAAGTTAAAAATGAATTTCGGCCGAAACCGAAGCCGAAACCGAAAGTGAAATATTAAGATATTTTGAAATTCGTTCCCGCATACATTCTGCTTACATCGATAATGATGTGGGAAAATATAAGTATTTACATTCTTTTTATAAAAATGAGATAATCGTAAATATTAATAAATAAAAATCTAATTTAGGGTTCTCAAACTCGCGGCCAGCGAGCCATTTGTGACCCGCAAGACGATATTTTGCGGCCCGCTACATGACAGAAAAGTTTAGTGTAAATGCGCCGGCCCGTTTCCCCCATTCTCATATCCATAACGTGACTCTCAGCGATGGTTTCAGTCGAATCTCACCGACTAATCTAATTCTGATTTTTTTTTTAATGTCTCTATATATTTTTGTATGCCAGCTCTCTGGCAACAGTGAGTAGGTGGATGAAAGTGAATCCTAGTTCTTGAGAACCCTTAATGATTTTTTTGTTATTTTTAAAGGTTGACCAGATTGTAACAGTTGTAATCGCTTTTTT
>CAXITT010000181.1:285868-296015 GCA_964033795.1 Lymnaea stagnalis | reverse complement strand
TTTTTTTTTTTTTTTTTTTTTTTTTTTTTTTTTTTTTTTTTTTTTTTTTTTTTCTTTTTTTTTTAAATTCTAAATAGTACTCGTGTCGGTACTCTCCTTGTGCTTTAAATTTCCAATCAGTATACCTTTTTATCCTTGTTGCTGTTGCTGTTTTTTTGTTGTTTTTTCCAACTCTGTCCAGACCAATAAATGATTTTCTGAAATACTAGAAATAACCCTACCAAAACAATGGCGGCGGCTGCGGCAATGCGTGCACTTCCCATCTACTCAAGTTACTCGAGAAAACGTTCATTCATGTCAAGCACTCTATATGAATACCAATTATCGCTAACTTCAAAAAAAAAAAAAAAAAAAAAAAAAATTGATTCGATTTGATTTGTGCCCGCTTATGAACATGGTCTCATTCATTCACTGTTGCTGCGCCACGACGAACAGAATCAGACCGATGTATTTGCTGTTGGGGGTGCAGTTTCATCTTGCCCTGCGTTTAACACACACATACACACACACACACACACACATACAACAGAGAGACAGACACACACACACACACAAACAAACACACACCACACACCACACACAACAGACACACACACAAACACAAATTGAATGAATAAAATGTATTTTTTGTTGTTTTTTTTTGTGTTTTTTTGTTTTGAAAACCTGGTGGCCGCAAAATTTGAAGTTAAAAAAAGGTGCGTGGGTCCTGTCGGGCTATCGACGACCAGGGTTTCTTTCAGCTATATCTCCGGGGCAGTGGGGCAGTGGGGCAGTGCCCCGGGAAAAGCCAAGTGCCCCCCTCCGAAGAAAAAATATGTCCAACAATAAATCAACTGGCACTGCCCTCGTCCCCTCCCCCCAAAAAAAAATCTGACGTGCCCCCACCCCACCCCAATGTCGACGACTGTTGTGTGCAAAAGGTTCACCGTTAGGCTGAGTACATTTATTGTTATTTATTTGTGATAATTTAAATTATTTGTGAAATAAAGGTGATCCCCCCACCAAAAAAAAAAAAAAAAAAAAAAAGTAAAAAAAAAAGAAGGAAATATTGGCTGTAATGCTTCAAGTACAAAATGCCGCTGTTACTGACTAGAGTTACATAAATTCTTGATCAGTACCGGATAAAATTTACCGACAGAGTTACGGGACACCAGGTTTATATTGTTGTTTGAAATAATATAAATGGACTTAAATTGACCTCAGTGTAGTTGTATTATGCAACTAAATTGGTCTCGGTGTAGTTGTGTTAACGTGCCAAGGACAAATGCACTACAACATAATGTCGCCCAATTCATCCAAACTTTGGTGCACTAAGTCCGCTGTAAATAACTGAACCAAATCTCGTCCAAGTTTCCTCTCCAGCTTTCTTGTCACACTAAATTCTTTCCTAAAGATTCCCCTCTCCAATTCTGAAGTGGCTCTCATCGGTCCACCTGTCCGATGCTATTATCCATCTTATTTAAAAGCTGTAAAAAAAATTAAAAGCTTCAATTATTATTTTTGTTACAAATCTTGATGCGTAAAGTTCTTTTCTGGTCTCTTTAAGTCCCCCTTAGAATCCTGACGCCATTTGTCCTCGACTTGAAGTCATCTTGTAGGAGATTTCCTTGTAGGAGAACCTGTGGAGGGCCCTCTTAGCATACGACAGGGCATTTGTGTCATGGCTCCAGAACTAGGCTTGCGTGTCATGGCTCCAGAACTAGGCTTGCGTGTCATGGCTTATCTTTGAACTTAATCATCCTAAAAGAGTGTATCATTTCTACATGTTTACCCAAGTGCGTATCATTTCTATGGAAACTTCCCAATGCTTAGCGCTCCGTACTGCCTAACCTCATCCCGGAAGTTGCCCCATTTTCATTTCAATGTCCATGATGCTCTTTTCAAACGATCTTGATCACGTGTCCATCTGTTCTTGGCTGAACTTCTTTTCTGACATGGGCGGATGGCGTGTTAGGGACTGGGAAATATTCACCCCTACTTTAACGTTTATTTCTTTAAACTGTTAATTATTTATTTGTGTTTGTTTGCAACGTAAACAGTAGTACTGCCGCGAAGGCAGGCACGCTTAAACAGGAGGGGCCATATTTAAGAAGTATCCAGACATGCTATAGATGAGGCAAGCATCTGGCACCATGCAGGGGTGGACTGGGGAGTTTAAGCGGCCCGCCAGGGGTGGACTGGGGAGTTTAAGCGGCCCGCCAGGGGTGGACTGGGGAGTTCAAGCGGCCCGCCAGGGGTGGACTGGGGAGTTCAAGCGGCCCGCCAGGGGTGGACTGGGGAGTTCAAGCGGCCCGCCAGGGGTGGACTGGGGAGTTCAAGCAGCCCGGGAAAAAAACAAAAAGTGGCCCTATCTTCATGACTTTTGTTTTTATTATATCACCGGTCCTAGCGGCCCATCGGGAATCTTCCCGGTGTCCCGGCGGCCCAGTCCACCCCTGTCTGGCACAACTTGACAGTCACTGCCTGGAAACAGGAGAGATGTTGTCATGCGCACCACTGTTGCTCTCCCCCCCCCTTTTTTTTTCCCCATACATTTTATTTAAAAGTTTTAAATTTCCCCATTTCTCACTCGCAATTTCCCTTTAAAATATGTTGGTGTTATTGTTTTTTTATTTTGTTTTTTTAAATCTCCGTTGAATAAAAACAACCTTGCTAACTTTGACCTGAAATTAATTTCTACCCCCTTTTTGTTTTTCTTCTCTGAATTTCCCTAACACTCTGTCGTGAGTCCTGTTGATTTAACAGTGCGAGTTAATCAGGTCGTTCCAAACGTTACTTGGTGTTTCCAGTGAGGGGCTGAACTTTGATTTACTAACACTTAATGTTGATTTTATTTTTTGTCTGTTTTTTTAAGAGCAATATTTATTGTTCCTTTTAAAAGTGGGGGGATAAATCATTCCTGCACCAAGAGCACCGAAAACAAAAAAAATCATCGCCGATATCTCGTTGCTTCCGGTGTTTAACAGAGACATGAAAGATATCGGCGCATGATACCCCACATCCTTAAGCAGCCCCCCCCCCCCACACACCCCCCCCCGCAACAACCCGCTACCTTGCCCCACCCTCACTTCAACCTCTTATTATATTCAGGGTCAATTTTTTTTTTCAAATTGTATTATACAGTTTAGGGGTTTGAAAATATCATAAATTCTGATCCCTTCATTTTCATAGATTATTTTTCATTTATTTTAAATTTTAGTTACGAGTTCCTTGTTAGCCTAGCCGGGTATAAAAGGCCCCCCCTCTGGTGCAAGGTGACAGAAATACGTTTTCAATTATCGAAAGGGAGCATCTCATTTTGAAGATCACTGCTAGCTGGGTATAAGAGGACCCCCTTCGGTGCGAGGTGACAGAAATACGTTTTCAATTATCGAAAGGGAGCATCTCATTTTGAAGATCACTGCTAGCTGGGTATAAGAGGACCCCCTCCGGTGCAAGGTGACAGAAATACAATTTCAATTATCGAAAGGGAGCATCTCATTTTGAAGATCACTGCTAGCTGGGTATAAGAGGACCCCCTTCGGTGCGAGGTGACAGAAATACGTTTTCAATTATCGAAAGAGAGCATCTCATTTTGAAGATCACTGCTAGCTGGGTATAAGAGGACCCCCTCCGGTGCAAGGTGACAGAAATACGTTTTCAATTATCGAAAGGGAGCATCTCATTTTGAAGATCACTGCTAGCTGGGTATAAGAGGACCCCCTCCTGTGCGAGGTGACAGAAATACGTTTTCAATTATCGAAAAAGAGCATCTCATTTTGAAGATCACTGCTAGCCCCCCTCCGGTGCGAGGTGACAGAAATACGTTTTCAATTATCGAAAAAGAGCATCTCATTTTGAAGATCACTGCTAGCCCCCCTCCGGTGCGAGGTGACAGAAATACAATTTCAATTATCGAAAGAGAGCATCTCATTTTGAAGATCACTGCTAGCTGGGTATAAGAGGACCCCCTCCGGTGCGAGGTGACAGAAATACGTTTTCAATTATCGAAAGGGAGCATCTCATTTTGAAGATCACTGCTAGCTGGGTATAAGAGGACCCCCTCCTGTGCGAGGTGACAGAAATACGTTTTCAATTATCGAAAGAGAGCATCTCATTTTGAAGATCACTGCTAGCTGGGTATAAGAGGACCCCCTCCGGTGCAAGGTGACAGAAATACGTTTTCAATTATCGAAAGAGAGCATCTCATTTTGAAGATCACTGCTAGCTGGGTATTAGAAGACCCCCTCCGGTGCGAGGTGACATAAATAAAATTTCAATTAGCGAAAGGGAGCATCTCATTTTTGAAGATCACTGCTAGCTGGGTATAAGAGGACCCCCTCCGGTGCGAGGTGGCAGAAATACGTTTTCAATTATCGAAAGAGAGCATCTCATTTTTGAAGATCACTGCTAGCTGGGTATAAGAGGACCCCCTCCGGTGCGAGGTGGCAGAAATACGTTTTCAATTATCGAAAGAGAGCATCTCATTTTGAAGATCACTGCTAGCTGGGTATAAGAGGACCCCCTCCGGTGCGAGGTGGCAGAAATACGTTTTCAATTATCGAAAGAGAGCATCTCATTTTGAAGATCACTGCATTGCTGAAATCCCCTGCCTTTTGAGGTTTTATGCGGTGCTCATGAGCCTGCCGCCGTCGCCCAAAGGTAGGCAATATTCTTACAGCTAGGCAATTGTTCATTTGTGAGGCATTCGTAGAAGGGCTTTTGTATGGAGCTACTTTAAAAGGGGGGGGGAAGAAAAAGTAGATACCTGCATAAAATCAAATCATACCACTAGATAGTGTCATAAATAGCTGAAAAAAAACATTTAAACATTTTTAAAAAAAACTCCATCTAAAATTAGTTGGGAATTTCAAACCATTTTGGCAATGCAAATAACTTGGCGTCCGTGGTAGGTACGACATCAACGATGCTACTGTGAACGTTGAAATGGGGAAATGTGAAGGGGGGTTCATTTAATTGAAGTCGGTTGTTTGAACAAAGGGCGTTGAAAAGGGCTTGCGGAAAGGGCGGTCCTTTTTTTTCCCCCTCTTTACAAATTATATTTTAGGAGCAACATTTTACGACCATCTTCCGGGTTATTTTTTTGTCGTGGAAGTGGCTGGCCAAAAGCTAGAAAGAATTTGTTCACGATTCTTAACCAACCCCCCATAAAAAAAAACAACAAAGGTTTTCGTATAACTCATTTATATGCATCAAATGTTCGTTCCATTTGAACGCACTCTACTATATAGTCATACAAAATAATGCGTTCAAAAAGAACTTTGACGCCACGATTTAACGCGTGAACTGAAAAAAAATTCGACCAAACTTCCACTCCATCAAACTTCCACTCCATCAAACTTCCACTCCATCAAACTTCCACTCCATCAAACTTGCACTCCATCAAACTTCCACTCCATCAAACTTCCACTCCATCAAACTTCCACTCCATCAAACTTCCACTCCATCAAACTTCCACTCCATCAAACTTCCGTTGATCAATTTTCCGTTGACGAAATTTCTTTTTTAAAAAATGTCCGGATTGGGATTGGTGGGGCCGGGGGGGGGGCGGCTGACGACTACACAATCATTGGTCTATCGGCGAGCCACTCGAGTAATCTTGTTCTCCAGCCATTGAAGAGCAGCTAAAGGGCCATTACCGAGAATCGTTGAAAATTTCCCCTCTGATTTACATGAGCTTGTCTAAACAAACTCCATGGAGACGCATTATCACCCCATCAACTTTTACCGGACCGTTTATCTCAACTATCATGATACTTGTCAACGCCCGCGGCTCAGGTTTAAGCTCTTGGCTCTCACAGGAGCTGAGCGCACTGGCGCAAAAAAGCATGGTCAGATGTAAAGGGGATATGTGTTAAGGAGCCATATCCTTGGAAAAACAGTGCACATGTACCAAATTCGATTGAAGTGTTGAGCTGGTTGGTTTGGGGGGGGGGAGGGTAATGTACGACCCTAGATGCGCGTCACTTTTTTTTTAGATACGCCACTGGCTCTAGATTCGCCTCTTCTTTACATACCCCTCAACCCTGGATACGCCACTACACTATAGACGCCACTATGGGCTGTTGAACAATGATTCACTTGAAACTACTGTTTACATATTTCAATTTATTCAAACTTGGTCAGTCGCCGCTACTACCAGAGCCGCTCTTCCCACCCTGAACACATTTATCACTGACACATGTCGTAGGCTTCAAAACAGCAACGTACAAACAGGGGCGTATGAAGGGGGGCAGAGGGCTGGTCCACGCCGGGTCACGCCTTTTTTCCTGTATATTAAACCATATAGTATTTAGAAGGACGGTATTTTTTTGGCCAGCTGTGGAGTTCTTTTTCCTTGGAAAGGAGGCGGCAAAGTCTTGGCCCACACCCAACGGTCGTAACCCTTGGTACGCCCCTGCTTACAAAAGATTTAATGACGAAAATAAATGATCGTGCATGAATTAAAATAAAAAGACTTCAGCGATGGATCTTTAAAAAATAAATAATAGTTAACCAATTATTCATTGGTGGACAGTTTCCCCAATGGGTGTCAGCATGATTTACAATCCAGGTCGACAAAATACGCATGTCATGATATTCCGATAGACATTCCAAAAGGCAAATCCCAAATACTCGATCAAATGCACTCACAAACTACCAGAGGCGTAGCGTGGTGGGGGCAGGGGGGACAGATTTCCCCGGGTGCCAGCTAGTTAGGGGCGCCAAAATGTGCTTTGAAATAATTTTATTGATGAAAATAATGGGTTTGAGAGTTGAAAAAAAGAAAAAAAGGGGCGCAAAAAATGGATCTTGTCCCCGGGCGCGAATCTTGTCCCCGGGCGCCAAACACCCTCGCTACGCCACTGAAAACTACATACCGTGTCTTCAGTATTTCCTGTAACTCACATTGTACAACTAGACGTAGAGCAAAATATAAAGTAGGAAAAAGAAAAAAAAACAGTTCAAAATCGTACTAGACTGTTCATAATTATTGACCGTTATAAGCAATGTGATTTCGATGCGTTCGTCTGTATTTCTTTTTAAAAATTTTTAAGCAAGCTGCGCTGCTCCGACTTCGTATGATAGAAATATATATGTTATTTATTATGTGTGATCACATTCACACAAGGAATTATTTCTGGTTCATTGGAATGTTACAGACTAAAACCCTGGTTCTCAATCGATGAGACCGCAACCCCAAATGTCGCCGAGCAGTGTTTTCTGTGGGCCCACCGAATGCAAAAATAATGCTATAATTCAACAACCCAACAACCCCCCAAAACAATGTTTTTCGTATGGGTCCGTTGTAAGGATTTTTGTTTGCGTTTATATAATTGTACGTGATTGATCATTTATGTGATTGTAGCAACTGCTTTTTTTTAATACGTGAATGATTTTTATCAAACTTAGGGCATGCAAAAGCTAATAGACTAGAGATATATTTAAACCCAAATGCGTCACAGATGCAAAGCACGTAACAACAGCTACACAATTAATCTCCACACCACAATACGAACCCATTGAACACATTTTATTTTTTTATTCATCTTCTCCTTGAAAAAAACAGAAAAACAGGGGTTTTTTTTGGAGTGGGGCGTGACAATGTGATAGAATGTGTTGTCATCGGCAACAGTTTCAATTCGATAGGATGTCGGGAAGTGGGTCCGAAGATTTTGCCACAAAAAAATTGAAGTTAATATAAATTTTTTTTAAAATTTTTTTTAAAAAATCATCTTTGTAAAGTATTTTTTATTTTTTTAATTGCATCAGTTTCAACTCGCCTTCCCATACTCCTCTGCCACCACCACCCCCCCACCACCCCTTTTTCGACCTACACTCATCTGTCCCATCATTCTCTGCCATCTCCTTGACCCCAAAAAATCACGTGCCTCTTAATCCTTATTGTCACTTCCCCCTTTTCCCTACAACTGCTTTTCTCCCTTGACATAATTTTAACAAGCCTTTACTCCTGAACTTCCACTAGATTACCACATTTTCCCGCTAAATTCCATCGACTCACCCAAACATTGATTTGACTGTTCATTAATAAGTAGCCTACCGGTTGCCCAGCCTAGGCAACACACATTTTTCACTGCCCCCCCCCCTCTCATCCCTAAAAGAATTAAAAATTGATTAGCTCATGAAATGAACATGATAAGGCTCACGATATTTATATACTTTTATTTTCTATTTTACAAGTTATTTCAGTTTATAAATATTTCTTTTTAAACAAAGAGACTAAGCCGAAACGAATCTATCTGACAAATAAACATTACAATATAATATTTGGCCATAACAGTGTACAAATCAATAAAAGCTTTGAACATCGAACGTCCATAAAGCAATGCGGTGTTCTGATAATAAATATTATTCGATAAATATTATTGTGGATAAAATGAGTTGTTAATATACCGCTAAATATTAAAATATAGGTTCTCGTAAATAAACGGGTATTAAAAAAAAAAAAACCTTCTTTGCCCTTTTCCGATATCATCAATATAATTTATGCATACCCTCAAACGGTCCACCGTGTACCGCTCAGGGGTATGGTGTAGCATGTACTGTGAAACGCTGGTCTACACTTAAGTCATTATTAGGACACATGCTGTTTCTTTAATTATACTCCTCACTTCCGGAGTCACTTTTTTAGTAAAACTCGCGTTTGTATATAATATGCTAATTCATTCAATGCTTTTTAAATATAAAAAAATAAATAAATAAGTATTTAAAAGTTATTTTTTAAAGAACCCCCAACGCCTACGCCTAGGCCAAGGGCTATATACACCTTCCAAGTCTTACAAATAATAATGCATTTACTTCCCTTTATTTTAAAATGTTTACCCCTCCATTTTTTTTCGGGAAGGAACGAAAGAAAATGTACGCGGCAAACACAGAGCACGTGTAGCGGTTGTGTGTTGTTTATTTCTTGTATGCCTGGTGTGTGGATCTATTTTTGCAAAACGGTAAGTAGCATTGTGAAATTATTAAACTTAAGGGAAATTCCCAAGTGACAAAACGGAATGTAGGTAAAACATATTACGCGTTTATGTAATAAGGCTTGACCAAGGGCACTTACGTTTAAGACTTAAGCTAAGACAGACGCATGATGATAATAATAATGAAATATATCGTTACGGCTCCGGCTTTTTAAGTAATTATGTATGTCAGCATTGTCAGTAAAAAAAAGTCAATCGATAATCTTTATACATCATCATACTTCATCAAAGAAGATGTTCCTCGGTCTCAACAATCACAATAATTTTTATCAACAATGTCAATATTATTATATTTATATTATATATTATATGAATCCAATCATGCGATCATATATGAAGCTCTAATGCCAAAACTTAGTGACTAACCATGCACATGTTGTCAGGATTGTATGTAGTTATAACTTAATTCAGATGGTACTTATTATTAATATTTGGCCTATTGGTTAGTATTACTATTAGTAATACTATTTATTTAATAAATATTATTATGCTACTAGTCATTAGCAAGTATTACATTTATTTATCAGAATGGCTGTATTGTCTCTGTATATCGAAGTCGAAGTCTTTATTTTTAATATGTCTATGTTGCTTATCAACAATGATTTTACAATGGCGTACTGGCATGTTCTGATATTTATTAGTAAATTCTTATTTTTTAAATAACTGTACTAATACTAATCTATTGCTTGAGTGAGTGGTATGATTCACAAATTAAAAAGATGCATCTCATTCACACAATCACATTCATAGCCCCGTCTGTTAAAACAGTAAAGTTAAAAATAGAATGAAAGTTCTTTTGGGTTTATTAATATTTTTCACAGTCACAGCTAATAATTCTTCTAAAGGAAATCTATGTTAAAAATATTACACAAAATTTTATAGCAATGGAGTTAAATTAAAGCTGCCTTTTTTATTAGAGAGGGCGGGCTATTGATCGATTTCACTTTTTTGGCGGGGGAATTGCGGTGTGGTGTGTAGTGGGCGTGTGTCTGTGTAGTTTTGTACAGCATGGCATGAGTGAAGGCATCAGTGACGCGGCGCTGGCTTTGTTGAAAGCATACAGTTACAGTAGGCTGCCACTCACTTTGTTCAAATTTCCCAAGATTGGGCCAAAAATTTCCCTAAGTTTATATAAAAAAAAAAAAAAAAAAAAAAAAACAAAAAAAAAG
>CAXITT010000181.1:259392-279392 GCA_964033795.1 Lymnaea stagnalis | reverse complement strand
GGACCAATAACGGTTTAAGCTTTAATAAACTCTCGACAAAGTTATTCTGAAAACTTACTTCATGGTGAAAGGTTCCAGAACCGGGCAATCTGCGGCAAACCTGTGTTAACATTGTGTGTTAAACAAATCAACATGTTTGACAGTCGGCATTAGGAAAGGGGACGTTCTTCGTCAAGCGGCCCCCATATTCCCCCCCCCCCTTTTTTTTTTCTCCATGTTCTCCTCTAGTTCCCTAGTCTAGGACTTGATTTTTTTGTCGAAAACCCCCTTATCTTTATCTGTATCTGTATGTTTGAAAGGTGGGATTAAGAAAGGGGACGTTCTTCGTCAAACGGCCCCCATATTCCCCCCCCCCCTTTTTTTTTTCTCCATGTTCTCCTCTAGTTCCCTAGTCTAGGACTTGATTTTTTTGTCGAAAACCCCCTTATCTTTATCTGTATCTGCACCATAAGTTCCTATTCCGACTGATCATTTCCATATTGTATGAGAACGCTTCCTTGTATCCTTGTTATCGCCGAACTATCATTAACTTACCTGAAATATATATACAGGGTCAAGGGTGGCCCAGAAAAAAGTAGCAGCTCTTACATTGTAACATACTTACAATTACATCAACATTTGTTAACTGTATACATTTCGTTACTGTACTGATTTACTGACTAAATGATGACATCATGACAATTTCCGTTGGCCCTAAATGACAAAAACAATATTTACCAATTGAATCACATTAAATAACCCTTTGCCATGAGGTGTTTTCACTTTTTTGGGGCCGACCTATACATATCTATATAAATATAACAATTTAAGAGCTTCCAAGCTTTGCGTCGATTAGGTTGGAGTTTCTCTAAATCTAGTTTCTATGTTCACTGTTTAATGAGCTTGAACATTGTAACCGATTTCACGGTTCACCCATTGAAGCTTCCTGAAGTTTCCGTCAGACTAGTAACATGGCCCCATCATCACACAACCATCGTGGTGTACCACTAACATGGCTCCATCATCACACAACCAACGTGGTGCACCACTAACATGGCTCCGTGATCACACAACCAACGTGGTGCACCACTAACATGCCTCCATCATCACACAACCAACGTGGTGCACCACTAGTATGGCTCCATCATCACAGGACCAATGTTGTGCACCACTATCATGGCTCCATCATCACACGACCAATGTTGTGCACCACTAACATGGCTCCATCATCACACAACCATCGTGGTGCACCACTAACATGGCTCCGTCATCACACAACCATCGTGGTGCACCACTAACATGGCTCCGTGATCACACAACCAACGTGGTGTCGTGGCACACAAGGGGTTAACACCGTTTGGCGTTCACGTTTTGGCGCGTGTCCTATTTCCGGGACAATTCTGGAACTGCGTGACTGAGCACTGCCTGAATTTTTTTTTTCGCTCTCAAGTTGGATAAGATTACATTTTATAAATATATAAATATTTTTTATATTGAATTGAGCACTTCTCTTCGCAACACATACAACGCTTCCATTGTCTGCCGCTCTGAGCAAGTTAATCATGTAAAACCAAATAATGCCTAGACTTACACACACACTCAAGAAAAAACAAAGTGTGGGGGGGGGGTATGGGACCGATTCACAGAGAATAAATCGATACTCGTTGATCAGCACAGACGGAGGGGGTCGCTGTGTCGAAATGAACTTACTGCTGGGTCAACTTCGACGGGCCATCAGTCGGATCAAAATGAACTTACTGCTGGGTCAGCTTAGACGGGCCATCAGTCGGATCAAAATGAACTTACTGCTGGGTCAGCTTAGACGGGCCATCAGTCGGATGAGGGGGGTGGGGCTTGATTTCCTCCGGGTGGGGAGGGGTGCAGTTCCCCTACCGGAGAGATGTCCGAAAGACACACTGGCTAAGAGCACTAGACTGGAGTGGTGTTAGTCTCGACAAATAAGTTATCTTGAATATTCACCATGTCACATATGTCCTTATGTTGGTTGAGGTCTCAAATACTAATGAACAGCTCTTACACGTGCACGTCCCCGGCTGTTGATGTAGTTTCTCTATACAGTGATCACACTGATGTCATAGTCATGGCCTGCCCACAATGGAGGCGAGGATTACCATTTTCAGTTAACTTGACACTCTTTTCTTCTGTGTTCAATGGTATCTTTTACCACATTGTTCTTCTGTGTTCAATGGTATCTTTTACCACATTGTTCTTCTGTGTTCAATGGTATCTTTTACCACATTCAACCTTGACAGTGTAACACAGAATCTCTAAACGTAACACAACACATGGCTGTCTAGGCAAAGTCTTTTTTTTTTTGGTCGATATGCAGACAGTGGCGTAACTAGGGTTATTTGCTCCCGGGGGGCGGGCCAAACCTTTTTTTGCCACCCCTGTTCCACGAAGAAAAAAAAACCCTGCAGTTGTCCGAAAATGTCGTCCCTCAATATACATTAAAAAAAAAAGAGAGCTGTCCGGGGCGCACTGACCCCTCCGCTCCCCTTCCTATGCCACTGTCTGCAGACGACGCTGGATGTTTCTGTGCAGCAATATACCTATCACAAGAACCTGATGACGCCATTATGCGTTCTGGAAGAAAGCTGGCGAAAATTGAATAGCTGATGACGTCCAATAGAGGAAAAGGTGTGAGTGTGGCGTGCGCTCGGTTAGTGGGCAGGCTGCGATTTGCGAAAACGTTATATTAAATCAGCGGTTCTCAACCTGTGGGGCGCGACCCCTTGGGGGGGGGGGAGGGGGGGTCTAACGACCCTTTCACATGGGTCACCTAAGACCACAGGAAAACACATACACTTTACACTTATGAAGTAGCAACGAAAATAATTTTGTGGTTGGGGGTCGCCACAACATGAGGAACTTGTATTAAAAGGTCGCGGCATTAGGAAGGTTGCGAACCACTGTATTAAATGATTGGGTTGGCTCCGCCTGTGAATTTAAATCTGAAGCTTAGTTATCTGTCCCATGCTGAATTTATTGCGGAAATTACCCCGTAAAAAACAACAGATTTATCACTCTAGTCTTATACTTATAAGGATTAGTTGTTTATGGCTAAACTTGGCTTAGTACAAGATCAGACATACGTACAATGATTCATTTGTTATGAAAACTGTGTCGAACTGCGTTGGAGCATGTGACTAGTTAAAGCCAGGGGCCTGTTGGTGCTCTTGTTATTATTATTTTCACTTCGCTGGTTTCAGCTTTCGATAAAAAAAATGTGTTTCTTTAAAAAAAATATATATAATTAATATTTATATTAAATCATTTATATGTAAATTACAGTATGACATAATTTGTCTGCCTCATCATTGCCAAGAGATAAAAATCTGGATCTGCTGTCCAAATGTTTCTTTCAATATTTCTAACACGCTCACCGTCTTCCAAATGAAAGCAGGATGATAACCAACTCACTCCCCGTGCTGGTGACCGAATTCACTAGCTCTCTCTGTGCCAACCTCTTCTAATGCCAGGTGCGGTGAATTAACTCAATCTTATCTCAACTCTCTCAACTCCATTCTCTGTTTATTGTTTGTTATAAACATTTTAATAATCCAGACAGACTTTTTAGTAATCAAGTCAGACGTTTTAGCAATCAAGACTTACTTTTTTAGTACCGGTAATCAAGACATACTTTTCAGTAATCAAGACAGACTTTATAGTATAAAGACAGGCTTTTAGTAATCCAGGCAGACTCTTCAGTAATCAAGGCAGACTTTTCAGTAATCAAGTGAGACTTTTTATCCCCACCTGTTACTGTTTTATGTTCAGTTTAACAGTGTTGTCATGTGTTGAAACCTAGGGCCACTGGTCAACCTTGAAAGTCATGATGGTTATTTGTGTCAGTTTTTTTACCTTCTTAAAACATTTTCTGATTTTAAAATTTTATTTTATTTTACTTCTCTCTGGCAGGGTCAAGTATTTATTTAACACAAGTCTACC
This sequence comes from Lymnaea stagnalis, assembly GCA_964033795.1. NCBI lineage: Eukaryota > Metazoa > Mollusca > Gastropoda > Lymnaeidae > Lymnaea > Lymnaea stagnalis. The sequence goes on along the minus strand of CAXITT010000181.1, from coordinate 275,441 downwards.
TCAGCAGTGAGTGGCAGTATGTCCAATATTCCAGATGACTGGTTATGGATCGTTGTCGTTGCATTCATCATCTCATTCCTGCTCGCCTTTGGTATTGGTGCCAATGATGTGGCCAATACATTCGGAACATCCGTGGGATCAAGGGTGATCACTCTGCTCAAGGCATGTATCCTGGCATCCATATTCGAAATTCTAGGAGCAGTTTTGATTGGTGAGTTTAGAAGAGAAAAAAAAATCTTTATTTTATAAGGTCATAAACTGACCTGTCGCATCCATCTTGGTCAAACTGACCAGTTGCACCCATTAGGGTCATTAACTAAGAGACTTAAAGATCAAAATCACAGCGGCATACCTGGAAAACTGTTCTAAATATGGCTGCTGACATTATTTTCTGTCTGAAACCATAATTTTTCTGTCCAGGGTTTTTTAAGTCTGACAAAATGATTTTTTCTGTCTAGGGTATCGAGTGTCCGACACCATAAGGAAAGGCATCATAGATGTGGAGCCCTATAACAACTCTGAGAAGTTATTGTTGATGGGAAATTTATCGGCTCTAACAGGTCTGTACCTAACAGATATTTTTATGTCTCTTTATTTATAATTTTTTTTTGGTATCAATTAGTGCTTATGACATTTTTGATCCCCTACATTCATTTAGTCTTCATATACTTTTATCAAATATCAATTTAACCTGCAATTATTAGGATTATTCTTTCTTATATGCATCTTATCTATCATCATAATTATTGTACTAAAAAAATCTTGTGCTTTTATGCCCCCTTAACATGCCTCCAAGATTACATTTCTATCACACATGTAACAAATAAGATAAGATTATTTTATTGATCCAAATAAATGGAAATGCTTTTTTTAATTTATTGCATTGTTCTTATTTGTTCTCAAAATATGGATGTATATTCTCCTTAATGTATAAATGTTTAAACTAGGACTGTAACAATTCAAACATAAGACTTTTTAAAGTCTTTTTCAAGCGCAAAGAGGTGCAATCATGTGTGTTTTGTTAAATAAAGCTCCTCTCTATTTCTCTCAGGTTCCTGCATCTGGATGTTTCTGGCCACATTCTTCAGATTGCCTGTATCAGCCACCCACAGCATCGTTGGGGCCACAGTGGGTTTCAGCCTCGTCGCCAGGGGGTCCAAGGGGGTCGGTTGGTTCAAGCTGGGACTCATTGGTAGGTTTCCTCAGATTAGTTTGTGTCATTTTATGTCCACCCAACCAGAGGGTTAATATTTTCTCGTCATTTTGTAAGCATTGTGTCATTTGTTTGACCAATTGTATTTTTAAGTTGTGCAATATGTGTATGTAAAGTTCATGTCATCATGATGAAGTTCATGTCATCTAACTGGGAAAAGTTCATTATGTCTCAAGAATGTAGAGTTACAGTTACAGACTAAAGAGACAAATAATTTTACCCATGCCGGTGCGTGGCAAGAGAAATCCAACAGCTGCCATGATACCTACAAATATTGCATTAATATGCCATGACCAAAGACCCCCATCTTCTTGGCTATACATTGTATAGTTCCAGACTCAAAGAGAGGCTGTAGTGGTGTGACAGTGGCAGGAATTGTCAACAGTCTAAGACTTGCTGTAACAAAAAAATAATCAGCTTATAGGCGAGACAAGATGTCTATACTAATCCTCTCGATCCCATCCAACCGATAGTCTTCATAAATATACAACCTATGCCTATGGCAAACCTACTGCTGTGGTTGTACATATATTGTTATAATTTTAGATTATCTTTGTGTCTAAATTTGTTGTTTAAGTTTTCTCTGACAGAGAAGAAAGACTTGAACTTTGAGTGTAGAAGAATTAATTAGGGTCCAGACGAATATTAAATATGATTGTAGTTTTGTTCACATTTCATCAGTTGCATCAATTCAGTGTGTATGTTATTCTTCCAGTTGCATCATGGTTTATTTCCCCTGTGATGGCGGGTGCCATATCAGCCGCCTTGTTTTGGCTTGTCAGAAAATTCGTGCTAAGCAAGGTTTGTCAAAATATTACATCCTACTATTGCTCTAAATGGGCTGCTACATGTGAGCGTTGTTGCCCTTATTCTGTGAAAAAATGTGCTTCAAATTTAAAAACAAGTTTTTTTTATTTGGGTTGCCCTTTTTTTTAATGTGGTAAATAATGTTTAAGTAGCTTAAATAATGTGTTGATTTATTGTCTTCATAATCCCTACTTACATGAACATATTATATTAATCTTTTTAACCTTTTAACATATTTTTTAGGAGAAACCTCTGGAACCTGGCCTGAAACTGCTACCGATTTTCTATGCTGCTACTATATTTATCAATGCTATTTCTATCTTTTTGGATGGATCAGTGTGTAAGTATATCGCAGCAGGTTCTCAGAATGATGAAAATTCCTACTGCGATGTCTTCTTTGGTGCTTTTTTCTTTCTTCAACACCGATTTGAGAGAATATCCTCAGTCAAGTAATGTTCCCTGTCAGTCAAGTCATGTTCCCTGTCAGTCAAGTGATATCCCCTCTCGGTCTAGTATGCTGATGGGAGTAAAAATCATTTAACTATTCTGAAAATATTGGAAAACCACATGGAAGGATTTTCTAATTTCAAATTAAACTGATGCACTGTTGTGTAATGACATACCAAGTATGGGTTATTTGAATTATCTGTTTTATGCACACTGTTGTGTAATGAAACACCCAGTACGGGTTCTTTGAATGACCTGTTTTAGACAAGAATGATTCCCAACTCATCCGGCCTGGCCTGGTTTCCAACTTGACATGCACAGTTAACACAAACACAAATGTTTATTGATTGCTAGCTTTTGACTAAATCAAACAACACATTTATCTTGGATTTTTATTATGCAAATGTCTGGAACAATATTATATTTCTTAAAATACGGGAAAATAATGTTTTTATTATTGAAATTTTTGAAATTATTCTAATGTGTGGTCTGTAGAATATAACTGCAAATTATTCTAATATGTGGTGTAGACAATATGAGACTTATCACCCATCACTTATCCAGAATGTTATAGTTTTTTTTAGTTCAACATGTTTTTACACTCGTTTATAATGTTGAAATTAAGTTTTCATTGATTTAATTTTTTTTTGTTGCATATTCAACAGTGCTATCCTTTGATAAGATCCCATTGTATGGTACTTTCATCATATCCATTGGCCTGGCATTAATCACAGGAGCTGTCGTCAGATTTTGTGTTGTTCCTTGGATGAGGAGAAGAATCTTGGGTAAGGAGTAAGAGATTTCTTTAGTTTAAGGTTAGTCTGGAAACATTCATCGATGAACTGCTGGGGGAGGGGTGTGTTTTTATGTTGTTCATTTCATTCTTTTATATCATAACTACTGCGTAGAGTAAAATTTCAGTGCAGTGGCATATTGAGTTAGATAATGGGTAAGTTACTTTTTAGGTGATTTTCATACACAATAAAAGTCTGTGTCTATACACACTAGAGAAGTTGATATGTACACAAGACAAATAAAAATAACAAAGTGGTTGATACAAAAAGATAAAACATATGCAAATAATGCACTGATGGTTTCTGAGTACTAAAATAATTATGCTTACAGTAAAGTTAAATGAATGCACAAAGATTTTTCAGTATTAAAATAATTATTTTTACAGTTAAGTTGAAAGACAAAAAAACCCACAAAATTATTCATGCATTTTTTTTTTCAAACGGGTAATGTCATAACAGGAGTGAACATTTCTTCTATATCATTTTGAAGACATGAACAGAATGTAATATTTTAAAAAATACAACTACAGTTAAATTAATATTTTCAAATACGTCCAAATTTTTCTCCATATAGCTTTAAGCCGTGTGTAACAGATTTTATGTTGGTGCACCTTCATGCCTCCACTGCAGCATGGGGTTTATGTGGTGCGTTGCTTAGACGCCCATTCTGACAATTTGTTAAAAGAGCAAAGCACTTCATAGAAAACTAGTTGAGGCGCCACCTTTGGCATTTAAAATATGAATCTAAAACAGCTTATTTCTTCATTTAATCTTATTTAATATTAGCGTGTTATGATTTATATATTTCTTCTTTCTTCTTTATTTTAAGGGCCCACGATCAATGAATTGATCATTCTGGCTCCTATGTTTCAGAGGGGTTTGCGATGTTACTGTTCATGGGTTTCAATGGGATACTTCACTGGTTGCAAGGGCGACTCANATCTTACGCACGGTGCACCAAAGCCATCTTACGCACGGTGCACCAAAGCCATCTTACGCACGGTGCACCAAAGCCATCTTACGCACGGTGCACCAAAGCCATCTTACGCACGGTGCACCAAAGCCATCTTACGCACGGTGCACCAAAGCCATCTTACGCACGGTGCACCAAAGCCATCTTACGCACGGTGCACCAAAGCCATCTTACGCACGGTGCACCAAAGCCATCTTACGCACGGTGCACCAAAGCCATCTTACGCACGGTGCACCAAAGCCATCTTACGCACGGTGCACCAAAGCCATCTTACGCACGGTGCACCAAAGCCATCTTACGCACGGTGCACCAAAGCCATCTTACGCACGGTGCACCAAAGCCATCTTACGCACAGTGCACCAAAGCCATCTTACGCACGGTGCACCAAAGCCATCTTACGCACGGTGCACCAAAGCCATCTTACGCACGGTGCCCCAAAGCCATCTTACGCACGGTGCACAGGAAAGACGTTCATTTGTGTGCACCAATAAAACTTAAAATGAAAAGTTCATGAGTGATCCAGCCCCAATGCACAATTGTCATTTTTTAAAATTTGTATAGCTCAAATAAGGAATAAAATGCATAAATGGAGCTCCGGATCCAGGCGCTTCCCGTGGCTTGAAATGCATTTCTTCCACCCTAAACAATCTCGGGAACACGTCCGTCCAAAAACACTTCACGACATCCTTCATAATTGCCGACATCTCACCACTTATGACACACTCTATCCAACTGCAACAAGAAGGATAACTCTAGTGTTCTGGGAAAGAAAGTAGAGCAGATTACTCGGAGCGGAGGGGGGGGGGGCAACACAAGCAAGAAGCAAAGATAAGGAGAATGAAGCATTGTTGTTGGCGGTCATGTTTTTTTTAATGGGCTCTGATTCTCAGGTCTTTTACTTTTCCTTTGCTCCAATGGGAATTATTTTCACCAGGGCAGTCACTTTAAATTTGAAGTGTATAATAAATTGAGTCGAGCTTATATAGAGAACAAAATGACTGATAGAATACTGTCTCAGGCTTTGAAGTCATTCTAATGGCCATTAAGGTTAATTGATTATGTGAAATTGTTGGTGAATAAATGTTAATTCATAATTTAAGTTTTTTTTTTTGGAACAAATATTCTTCTTCTATATCTTAAGGGCCCACGATCAATTTATTGATCATTTTGGCTCCTATGCATGTAGATGGGATTTGCAATGTTTCTGTTACTGGTGTTGATGAGGAAATCATGCACTAGGGGTTTGAAGGCTTGAGGCAAATGTGTCTAGTGTTGTCGCCTCAACCGTTCCTTTTGAAAGATTGTTCCAGTTCCTGATTGTCTTGGGCAGGAATGAGCAGCTCCTATACTGGCTTCTTGCTGGTATGAGCCTGAATTGCCTGTCATGGCCTCGTCGCTGTCTATGGGGGAGAGGGACGAGTTTCTGTTTAATACTGGAACAGTGGACCAGCCCATTATTTATCTTGTACATCATGGAGAGCCTGGATTGTCGTCGTCGTTTCTCCAATGGTGACCAGCCTAGTGTTTCTAGCATGCTGCCAACACTAGAGGTATTCCTGTAGCGGTTTAGGACAAAGCGTGCTGCTCGTCGCTGGACCGCCTCCAACCTGTCAATGCTCTTCTGGGTAAATGGGTCCCAGACTGAAGATGCATAATCTAAAATCGGACGGATAAAGGCTTTATATGCTCTTTCTTTCACACAGGAGTTGCCAATCTTTAGATTTCGCCTTAAGAACCCCAAGGCTTGGTTTGCTTGGTTACATACATTGTTAATATGCTCGTCCCAGCGGACCTCTCTTTGAATGGTAACACCCAGGTACTTTACGGAGGAAACTTGCTCAAGAATATGGCCGTGCAGTTTGTATTGGTAGTGTAGAGGAGTACAACTTCTAGAGATTGATAGTGTCTGGCACTTGGCAGGGTGAAATTCCATGTCCCAGCTCATCTCCCACTCAGCTAACAGATTGAGATCCTGTTGTAGCTGGTCCTGGTCAGATCTGTTGGCGATCGTCCTATACACTGCTGTGTCATCTGCAAACAGTCTTGCCTGTGATGTCAGTTTCTCCGGTAGGTCATTAATGTATGCTAGGAACAAACAGGGGCCCAGGACTGATCCCTGGGGGACCCCTGACTTCACATCGACAAAGGAGGAGCTTGTACCGCCCACCACTACTGCTTGGCGTCGGTGGCTGAGGAAGCTAGAGATCCATGTTTTAGTGGTGCCTTGAATCCCATATCTCTGGAGTTTGTGTAGAACCAAACTATGATTCACACGGTCAAATGCTTTTGCGAAGTCCATTACTAGCACATTAGTCTGCTTGTGGTTCTCCAGATTGGTCATCAGGTCTTCTACAAATTCGAGAAGCTGGGTCTCACATGATCTATTGACTCGGAAGCCATATTGACAGTCATTGAGTATATTAGTATATTTTGGCTTTCAAGATGCTTTATGACTGTGCTTACGATTATGTGCTCCAACAGTTTGCAGACGACACTGGTGAGGGATATTGGACGATAGTTGGCAGGGTCGGAATGCTCCCCTTTCTTGTAGATTGGAGTGACATGCGCTGTTCTCCAGTCTGCTGGAACATTTCCTGTGCATAGTGACGATTAGAAGAGGATTGTCAGTGCAGGACCGATTTCTTTGGCTAATTCTTTGAGCACTCGTGGTTTGATGTTGTCAGGACCACATGCTTTGTAAGGGTTAATGGTATTGAGGAGGGCAAACACACCTTGTTCTGATATCTGGATATCTCCCATGATAGGGTAGGCTCTGTTCATCATTTTGGTCTTCAGAAGGAACTCAGTTTCAACTTTTTGTATGAATGAGCCAATTTGTAGAATTTTATTATACATTTATTACATCAGCTGTTAATGTATGCATTAACACTTAAAATGAAAAGTTCATGAGTGATCCAGCCCCAATGCACAATTGTCATTTTTTAAAATTTGTATAGCTCAAATAAGGAATAAAATGCATAAATGGAGCTCCGGATCCAGGCGCTTCCCGTGGCTTGAAATGCATTTCTTCCACCCTAAACAATCTCGGGAACACGTCCGTTTTTTGATAAAAAAACTTATGTTAGGAGTAAATATAAGTAATAATAACATATTGTAATAATTTTTATTTTTATGAGTAGGATTCCACCTTTGAAAAATAGTATGTACCATATTTTCTGGCATTTAGTATGCAGTTATTTTCCCTTAAAGCCTTAAAATACGCCAAAAAATATGGGGTGTCTTATGCGCCAAGTGTGTCGACATTTTTCTCTTCAAAAAAGTCCGCTGCATCCTTTAGGGGGGCAAAAAGTAACTTTGCAGTACATATAACTATTATTATTAAATTGCACTAGTCATATCTGAACATGTATCTACTGATCCAATTTTTAACGTTATCTTCTGATCACTGTCTATGTTGGGGACCTATGCCCATTCTTATTCTTTTCTTTCTTAGGCAGGAAATACAGATATTATGTAAATTTAATTTATAAATATATGAATGTTTTTATTGTACCGATGAAGGCATATTCCCAAAAGTTTTTTTTTTTTTTACACTGTATAATCGTAATTAATGCTTAACATATATTGTTTTAAATACCCAAATTATTTGTGTCTCAGTCTCGTTGAAAAATCTGCCAACAGATGCTGTAGAGAATGATTTGATAAAAGATGAGAAAGCCAAACAGGAAAGCACGGACGAAAGTGACCACTTATCTTGCTGCATTTCATTAGGAAGATCAAGAAATAAGAAGAAAAGTGAGTCATGAGTTTTCTATGTCATCTCTGGTTGAGATGGTCGGCGGTGACACCATTTTACTTTACACGCAACGTTTCATGCATTGGATCTCTTTGTCATGTCCCTATGAGTTAATTAATCTTCAATCAGGTATTTTAATGTGACTCTGATGGCTCTCTGTCCAACTGGATTATGTCTGTGTGTCTTTAATCTAGATTTAAATGCAGCATGTATTGAGCAGAAATATATATTCGTTGCTTTGAGGTATAGAAAATTATTGCTGTGTTTCCTGGGGGTTGGGGGGTAGATTTTGAAGGCAATTGGTGCTAAATAAGAATATTAATCGGAAGCCTGGAATTGCTCTTTTAGGCTAGACCACTTAGGTTCATCTGAATCCTCTTCACCTATCTGATTGTAAGACAGATCAATGCATGCATATTCTTATATACATTTTAAAAAACAAACTCTTACTGATTTTTGTATTTTTTTTTTAACAGAAGCACTTATTTATTCAAATGGATTCAATGGAGGTATGCTCATTATATTAACAAGTTGATCTTTAGAGAATTTTATTTTTATTTAATGACCTGTTGGGGAGTTGCTGTTTGTAAATAGAACATTATTGCATGTTCTCATTCATAGGTGTTTCTTTTTGTTGTTCAGCCATGATCAGTTCAAAGAGATTTCACTGCAGAATTGTGGGGAGTATCACTTTCAGCAAGTTTTAGAACAGAGATAAAAGAAGAAAAAAAAAAACCCAAAAAACTTTTTAACACATATTGAACAAATTAATAGGATTTTTTTTATATGTATATATTTTTTTTAATGTCTCAGATTCAGGCTGCAAGTATGCAGAGACAGTGATATCAGAAAAGCTCCTACACAATGACCATGCACACAACGGGGTAAATTTTTTGTTTCATGCATAAAATACTCAAAGCTTTAAAGATGAAAATAAAATAAGAGGCTAAATTTGCCCAAAAGTAGGTCACTTTTGCCCCAAAACTCTTGAGGTTTTGGCCATGAAATTTTTATTTTGGGAAAGTTTTATTAATCCTGTAAGCAGATCTCTATCCATGGATTAAGCCTTGGGAATCCGTATAAATCTATTATTTTTAATCATTACCTGAAAAATAGATTTAAAATATACTTAACCAATTTCAGGCCATTAGCTGACATTACGTACATTTCAAAATTTTGTGTTCCAGCATGCATTTGTACTGCTAGGAATTAAATAATAAATCCTTACAGAGTGTTTCTTTGGTCTATTGGACAGAATTACCAAGGAGACCTAGAGCAAAGTCCAACTCCTGTTGACAGTGAAAAAACAGGAGCAGGTCAATCAACAACACAACTGGGTAGGTTTAAAAAACAACTGGTTAGGTTCAACAACACAACTGGTTAGGTTCAACAACACAACTGGTTTAGTTTCAACAACACAACTGGTATGGCTCAACAACACAATTGGTAATGCTCAACAACACAACTGGTTTAGGCTCAACAACACAACTGGTTAGGTTCATCAACACAACTGGTTAGAACAACAAAACTGGTTAGGTTCAACAACACAACTGGTTTATTTTCAACAACACGACTGGTTTATTTTCAACAACACAACTGGTTTAGGCTCAACAACACAACTGGTTTAGTTTCAACAACACAACTGGTAAGGCTCAACAACACAACTGGTTTAGGTTCAACAACACAACTGGTTAGGTTCATCAACACAACTGGTTAGGTTCAACAACAAAACTGGTTAGGTTCAACAAGACTGGTTTAGGTTCAACGACATAACTGGTTAAGATCAACATTATTTCATGATTTTTAATTCTAAACCATTTTCATATTTACACCTTGGCTATTGCCTTTGATATCTGTTTAACCTCCTCACCTTTGAAGTTTATAAATAAATGAATAGTGCAAGCTTAGATTGTCAGAAAAATAGTTTCCCTCTGTAAGTTTACAGGTAATTTCAAGTGAATATAGGGAGGTGGAATATAAATCAATTGGCTTAGTTAAAATTTTATTTAAACCAAGGGATCTCAAACTCTCTGAAGAGTGACACAAGGAGAATTTAAGGGTTCCAGTTCTAAAAGACCAATCATCGCAACATGCTACACAAGTTGCAATTAAACTTCCTTTGACACTGACACGAACTGTAGACTAGAACAGAGGTTGCAAACTTGCTGTTCTTTTTGTTTATAAACCCGCCCCTGCTTGGGGCTCAGCTCCCTTAATAGAGAAAGAAGGGCTCTTCTCTTTAAAAAAAAAAAAAAAAAACATTGATGACGCATGGACTAGAAAATGCTCATAGCAGTAGCACAAACTTGAAATAGTGCTTCTAAACATATGTGACGGTCTAAGCTGAGCAGAATAAATGATGACCAACATTTTGGCAGAGCATTGTACAGATCAAAATGTAATTTGTTGATTATTGTATCATGTGGGTATTTGATTTGAGATTATACAAGACTAATTTTTTCGACCTGTCTCAAGTCCTTTGTTAATTTTTTTTTTTTTTCTTAAAAAAATTATTTGACAGTGAGCCAAAATGACGGTTGTGATACTCTTCTTGAAACAGAGCCTCGGGTAAGTTCCCATCTGTGTCTCAGGGTTATGTTAAACACATATTGTTGGATGCAATATATGACCACTCAATGTTTAAATACATAAAACTGTGAAATAAAAAAAAATATACTTGCTGGAGTTTAATCCAGTTGCTGGAGTCTTAACATTTTGTGTGAAGAATTTGTAAAGAAGTGATTCTCAAAATCTGCTGTCCTTAAACCGACAACGATTTGTAAAGGGAAACCAAATTAAGATCGTTGGAAAAGAAGACGACTCTACCAATTGTGACAGGCACTTGCGGCCAGATTTAGTGATAGTTTTTTTACTTTCCTCACCGTCTTAAAGAGCTTCACACTGAAAAGCTTTGGGGGGGGGGGGGGGGGGGGTCTGTGCCACATCGTCATTAGATAATAAATTTTCCTCTTATTACCTTTTGTCATGTCTTTATATCTGAGGTCTGTGAATATATTTATGTTTTGTTGATCATTCATCATAATGACCAAAAATATTTAATATAATTTCTACCTGTTTGGCTTATATTGTTATAAAATTGAAAAAAAATTACTATTGATAAATGATGTGTTACTTGTATTTTTGTTTGAGAAATAGGCAACTTTCAAACATCTCCCCCAACCCAGAAATAACTCATTATTTTGCTCCATGCATAGCACACTAAAAAGCCGAAACGTGCTGCCATAGTGGACAAGCCCGAGACAAAGTCTTTGTTTTCATTCCTTCAAATCTTGACTGCCGTCTTTGGTGCTTTTGCTCATGGAGGAAATGATGTCAGGTAAACAGTTTGATTATCTTAGCGTGCGAGACCTCAGTTTTTTCAAGTGTTACATTTAAAAAAAAAAAAATTTACCCAAAATATCATTTTACGGGTGAAGAAACACGACAAGGTTTTAATTTCTCTGTTGTAAATGAATGGAATATCTTTTCGTTATTTATTTTAACCATTGATATGATGAACTGCCACAGTTGTGCTTAAAATTTAAAAAATATTTACGGAAAAAAAATGGAATAGAAATGAGATGACTTTTTGTACTTGTAAACCTTCCATGTTTTTCTTAATATGGCACTTAAGTAGTATGCTGACGGAGCATTTTTAATTTTTTTTTTTATGCTTGACGTGAAGAAGTTGAATTGTGAACACATAAGGGAGAATGTTTTTTAAAAAAAAGTGGTAATGACTTTTCAGATTTCTGATTATAAGAGGTTTGGACAGCGATTTGAATAATAATTATGAACGTACATCATCAATCATCAAACTTCTCGGATAAGTGTGATATGACTTAACAGAAGACCACTGGATGTAGCCTGATATTATAACTGTATTTTGTGACTTGTAAACCATTGATATATTTAAATTAGAGTGAAATGCATTTTCATCTTTCCGTTACAGTAATGCCATCGGGCCTCTGGTGGCCGTGTGGATGATCAGCAACGAGCACAGTGTGGCACAGAAAGCGCCGACGCCCATCTGGATTTTATTGTACGGTGGCGCCGGCATCAGCGTTGGACTCTGGATCCTCGGCCGTAGGGTCATTAAAACTATGGGCGAGGATTTGTCAAAGATCACCCCCTCAAGGTACGGGAGGAAATAAAGTATTGCTATTAACCGATGGGTAACACTGTTGAATGGTTGAAACAACTGGTGCATTTAATCTAGTGGTTGAGTGCACGTGAGGGTGTTGTATGTAAATCTCAATATTGCATTATATTCTTTTAAGTGTCTGTTTAAGGGAACTTTGCTTGAACAAATGGGGGAAAATGTGATGTATTTATGTGACCAAAATCTAATATAAAATAATCCACTATGAATACAGATCGACACTGAGATACGCTTTGAATGAACTATAGCATTATAATTTAATGTTATTTTTTCTTTCTTTTTAAATCCTCTACTTCGTAAGGAAAAAAAATTGAGCACGCCACAATGTGGGCCCAATTAAGACCAAATTGGGCCTTATGCTGCAGCGTAAAAAAGGCCTATTTCTTTCTAGGCATGTGCATTTGAGTCGTCGTACAGGACCAACCAAAGAGACTTAAATGCTTGCGACCCAACCAGCCAGCCTTTATTGAACATGATTAATAATAAAGAAATGCGCCTAATGCTGCAACATCAATAGCACCCACTTTAATCTTCCCCTGCCCACAAATTGATTTAAATATTTATTTGACTGCTGAAGTTCTACTTCCAATATTTATTTGACTGCTGAAGTTCTACTTCCAACATTTATTTGACTGCTGAAGTTCTACTTTCAATACTTGTTTGACTGTTTCTTTTCTCTTTTTTAAACAGTGGATTCTGTATAGAGATCGGTGCAGCCATGACTGTCCTGATTGCCTCCCATGTTGGCATTCCCATCTCAACCACACACTGTAAAGTGGGCTCCATCGTCTTCACTGGACGTGTCCGTTCCAACGACAACGTGGACTGGTCACTCTTCCGGAACATTCTAATCGCATGGGTGGTCACTCTGCCAGCATCAGGGGCAATCAGTGCTCTAATGATGTACTTGTTAAAGGAGTTTGTCCCTGGTGCTGACGATGGTGCAGGTAAATTCCCTGATGTCTTTATCCAGCTTTTCTAAATTAATGTTGTTATCTATAGAATTAAAAAGTTGATTTAAATAATATAGAATACCAACAGAGAGGTTTTACTTTTTTTAATTAGCTGTGGCCATTGGACTGTGTTTTAAATGATGTACCTTAAGCCATACAATGGTCTTATCTGTGGCCATTGGACTGTTTTTAAATGATGTCCGGTAAACCATACAATGGTATTGTCTGTGGCCATTCTCCTGTGTCCTCATGGGTCAGAATTGCATTCAGTCTAAGCCTGTTTTTTTTGTTGCAATTAATACTAGCCAAATGATAGACAGTATCAATAATAAAATCACTCTGAATTATTGCTTGGTGTCAGCAGTGCAGAGAAATGTAGAGAAATGCAGACTGTGTCGTGGAGATTAAATTTTAATAAATGACATATTTTAAAACACAACTGCAAAATTTCAATAGTTTTAAAAAATTGTACAATCTTTGGTACCCGGTAGTAATAATAACTTTTTTTTTATTTTGCCGGTTGCTAGGGTCAAAGTTCACAATGAAACCTTTTTTTTAAATTTATGTCCCCAGGAATGGACCTACAGAATAACATGACATTGTGGAACAGTAATATGACAACTGTGAACAGTACTTGGATTCTTTGATATCACTAGGGAATGTTGAAAAAAAAGGTTTCCAAGCAAGATCTCTAAAGTTAAACAACGCATTCAGCTGGAACCATGAGCACAAGAGAGTTTCATTCATGGCCATCGTTTGATGCACGGCGGCTTAAGGACAGAGAGAGACAGTTTATTCTCCAGGCCGGCAGTATCGAGGTCAACGGGATGCCTGACATCGAACCTACAGACGGACATCATGTTACAATGTTCTGGACTCGTTGGTTTGATTAACAGTGGGAGAAAAGGGGGAGGGGGGTGTCAAGACATCCTCCCTGGGAAAACAATTTTAAGATTCGCTAACTTTATCTTGAGGGCGCTAGGTTCAGACCTGAGGACATTTGCTTTTGTTTTTTTTAATCCTGCCTGGTCATACATGTCAGGAATATTGAACAAGCCCACCTCCACCCCTCTCCCTGCCTGTTGAAACCAATGAATGAACATGAAATCTTGTAACTAGGCCATTGGTCCCCACGTCTCAGGAATAGGGCTCCCCACGGCCGGCATTAGGTGAAGAATTTGTTTCAGTAGTTATTACATTTGGTTTTTATTTGGGGTGTTCTGGGGGATTTTTGGTTGCACTTTTGGGGAAATGCTTGCGTGTTAATTTGATAGATGCTTGGATTTAAACATATCTCAGGATGTCTTAGCCTGAATGAAGCTTGTTATTTGAATTTTTTTCTCTCTTTCTCTCTGATGTTATCACATTTCCATAAATTTGAAAATCATGTATAAATAAATGCTAGCGTGAATGTCAGTAAATTTGAATTTAGGGCAATCATGTTATTTTTAAACTCAATGTTGGGGGTGATTTGGTGTCGAAGCCTTCATGGCTGCAAACAAACATAAAGGTTGATCAAAGTATCAAAGAAACTCTGCCTGGTGCGGAACAATAGACAAACAACAACGAATATTGATATGGCCTTAGTCAACAGAAAAAGCTTTTGTGTAACTGCTTGGGTGTATGCATCTATATGAATCTGAAGGACATTGTGCATCTTGAATGAGATTGTATGGTTTCAATGACATGACATGCGTTTGTATGTCTTTATTCCATGAGTTCATACAACAGTATGAGATTTGAATGTCCCAATGACATGAGTTTGAATGTCAGTATGTTAATAAGGCAATGAAGCGGCATGACAGAGATTGTACCGTATGAATGCCCTGAGATTGTTCAGGAGTTTTGAAAGAGATTTCAAAGTGATTAAATCAATACGTCCAGTCTAAACCCCTTTGAGTTACTCATTTAAACAAAAAGAAAGAAAAAGATCTGTGTATGCCAGGAAGTGGGAGGGAGCATACAGTTATTTCATTCCTTAATTTCATGTGTAATATTTATAACAAAGTTATATGTAAATGTATAATTATTTTTAAAATAGACAAGAAACGCAGTGACTAATTTCACCTTTGATGAACCCAGTGTGGGGTTTATTTAAATTGATTAACACAGAAGCTCAAAGTTGTTTTTTTATTACTGCTGGTTGTGATCTCACACTCAGATGCAGCAGTATGGAGTGCTAAATAGTAACTTGGGATCGATCTCACATAAAAATATGAACCACAAGGCAGGGAAATTTTAGTTTAAAATTCCTGGTTCAGTTAGAGGGGTAAGGAGTTTGGGGGGGGGGGGAGTGTTAAAAATCTAAGATTTGGGTTTGTTCATATCTTTTGGGATGACTTTTTATCTTTCTTTCTTTAACCTTAAAATAAATACCCTTGACTGTACTGAACTCAATGTTTTACTTTGTTTCATAACTTAACAGGTCACTGCTAGTTTTTTTAAATAAATTATAAGATTTGGGTTTGTTCATATCTTTTGGGATGACTTTTTTTCTTTCTTTCTTTAACCTTAAAATAAATACCCATGGCTTTTTTATAAAATTCCAAATGGGGACTTATTGTTTGTCGACTTGTAGATTCCATACCTATGAAATTCATCACAGTTTTTTGTTCTCCAAATTTTGATGTGTGGCCAGAAGTGGTCGTTAGCGTTCTTATTTTTTTAAATTTTATTTCTTACTGTCTAGTAATCAATGAACCACCCATGGGCCGCCCTAGGCTGTTTCCCCCTGCTTGCCCCTCCTCCTAGATTGGGCCCTGTCTATACTAACTCTGTAAACATTAAAAACTGCACTATTAACAACAGGCTCTTGAACATTTTTTAACTTACATTACTTATTTCCTTCTGTACGTCATTATTGAATTGAAAAGAGGAAAAAGAAAAATGCGATCGATGTAAAATCTACTAACCTAACACAGGCCCCCCCCCCCCCACCACCAC
>CAXITT010000181.1:242153-259041 GCA_964033795.1 Lymnaea stagnalis | reverse complement strand
AATCTCAATTAGGCCGCCCCCCCCCCCCCCCCTTACCGGCTCGCAACAGAGCACATTTGTTTCATGCCCCTGAACTGTATTAATTTTCTAACGACCCCTCGCTTTTACACCGCAGATTTATGTCACTAACTATTTTAGAGAAACAAAATACTAAGCACCAAACACAGTTGCGATATTTTTTTAAAAGAATCTCATTTAGCGCAGTTACCGGTATCTATAATTTTATTTAGTGTAATCGGCGACATCATATTTCCTTCATCTTCGTCTTGAAAAAAATGATGGTTGGGGGTGGGGCTGAAAACTTGATTAAATGCGTTAACATCGGCAATGAGTCAATGTGCCAAGTTTCAGCTCGATAGTTTGACAGGAAGTTGTTCAATTAGCGACCTGAATATTTTGCCAGGCACAAACAAAAGCAAAGTTAATATAAAGGATTTAAAAAACCTGTTTTTAATTCTTAGTTTTTTTTAAGTGTCATTGTGTCAATGGAATCTCACAGCCAAATTGTACTTATATTATCAATATATTTATAATCAAAGTAATTGACCATGGAAATAATATCTCCTTTGCAATACACAACGCAATTGTAATTTATTCTGTATGTCCATAGTTAAGTTTTAACTAAGTAAAATAATTTGTACGAGTCAAGCTAGTCTACATTTTTATGTCGAAGGTTAGTCACAGGTCTCATCGGGGCCCACACTTTGTGTTGCAGATGAATACTTAGCTCATGTCCACTTTGTAACAGCTGTAGCTGCAGTTTTCAGTCTATCAGCCCAGCTATAATTGCAGTGTTGAGTCTATCAGCCATACTTCTCCTCAAAAAGTCATTGTGAAAAGCCAGGCCTCAAACTTTTACCAACAACTGCCGTTCTATGCATAAAATCTAAGGGTCACTAACAGTGCCATTAGCCAAAGGATTGCTGTTGAGTGGTGAGCTCAGGCGAGATTCTGATGACTTCTCAGCTCTCTTTGGATTGTTACCAAAGTATTGAAAATATTATTTTGATAATATTTTGTTTTTTTTTAAACAAAAAAATACATTTAAAAAATAGTTATGTTAATTTATGAATTTGAAAATGAGAGAGAAAAGAGTTTTTAAATGTTTGTCAAAAGAAGCCCACAAGCTTATTTGAATAGAATTAAATTAAATTGAATATAATTATACCATGTAGTTGGATCTATGCTTTAAAAATGGCTGTAGAGTACACAAAGTGAGGATCTGGAAGATGATGCAAAAAACTTAGAATGAGTTGCTGAGGTAGAGTTCTCTAAAGTTTAGTCTTTAAGTAAAGTGTGTCCTACTTTCATAATGCAACGAGTCATCCGAGACCATTCCGAGAAGTCCTGTGCTTTCTCGAGTATCATCCATAAAAAGTAAAATTGCCGTTGTAAATATTTAAGTAATTAATTCAGACAATCGTCCTAAATTGTATTAGGAAACATAAATATGTGTAAGTAAGAGTTAAAAAAAAAAAATACAACAATTAGCTATTAAAGAAAAAGTCCACAGTCCGAGGGCATGGTTCTCTTCTTTTGTCGGTGTTGACACCTTCCACAAGAAAAACATTTAAATGGTTTATTTAAATGAAATTTTAATTATTTTTAATTAGGCTTCCAAAATTGGTTCTGTTAAATTTTGTCGATGTTTTTACTCAATTAAATGTCCTAAATTGTTCAGTTTGTTCATGTTCATATGTGAGTTGCAGGGGGGCTTTGTGCATATGTTGTATGGTATATTATAGTAGATAGTTGACTGTCATACATAATACTTGATGTCTTGGTCATATCTTGCACAAACCAGATACAATTGGGGTTAATTTTAAAAAAAAGAAATTGTGTGGGCTTTTTCCTTTCATTTTATATTTGAATTTTTTACATCATTTGAACAAAATTCATGTTCTACTTCGACCCTTTTTAGTGTTTTTGTTTGCTTTTTAATCCTCAAAAAATCTCTAAAATATACGTTGTTGTCAAATTTAAACAAAATATGATGTACATTGAAAATATTCAGTTTAATTAAGTCAATGCTTTTGCGAGGAAATCACATTGGAAGGAAGCTTTAGAAAATTGTTTCACCGCAGTAAGCTGCGCACCGAAAGCTTGGGCGCATCCTGGCACATATTTTTCTTGATGGATGTTCTGTTATTTTTAATTTAATATCTCCAAAGCAAGGCTTATGATTAACAAAAAAAGACATAAACTACAAATAATGATGATACTGTGAGAGTATTTTATAGTACTGAGTTAGCTCTTTGAGACTGTCTCTTTGCCATGCAACTGATTTAAAATTTAATTGATTCAACAGCATTTATATTTGTTACAGTTATATTGTCAACACAATTTTGGTCACTTAGTTTTTTTGTGGGTTTTTTTTACCATGAGCTGCAGTTTATATTTTTTAGAATTGTTTGATTACATTGAATCATTGCCATGGTCTTTATTGTTACATTTCTTGTGCAGATTTTTAGAAAAATTCTAAGAATTTGAGATAATTGAGTTTTTTTAAATAATGTTTTGAACTGTTAAAGAGAAATCTCAGACACCTCCCATGTTAACATTTAATCTCAAATGCTGTAAAAATTGTTTTACAATTTTGGGGAAAATGAGACATACCGAAATGTATAATATTTTTGGGGTACAAATTTAAGCTTTTAACTGACATGCGATAAAAACATTCTGCATCTCTTGTCTGTCTATCGAGTTACGACAGTTGCCTAGGTGAACCCACATGTCCAGGTGTCCTAAATTTCCCGTCATGGGGGGAAACATGTCAACACTTGCTAATATTTCTGTGGCACCTTTGTGTTGCCTATAGTATAGGGTATAGCTTGGTGCCATTGGAGACAATGGTGGATGCATATGTCATTGTAACGCTTTACTGTGAGTTTTTTTAATTCAGTTTTAGTATCTCTTAGTTACTTCCATAAGCCTTTCTCTTAATCTCTGTTACAATAATGTAACTTTTGGATGTGTGAAAGTTGAGCAGGATTACCTCAGTGTTTCCCAAACTTTACCAACCCACCTTTTCGCTTAAAAATAAAAAAGCATCTTTTCCCAGCCGAAGAAGAGCCCAAACTCGGTCTCTGGGCTGTTTACAGGTGGATGGAATTTAAAATTCATGGGGATGTGGGAGGCTTCGAGATTCAGAGTTGATCCCTTTGAGGGGCATGTACCCTGTATTGGTCAGCGTTGATCCCTTTGTGGGGCATGTACCCTGTGTTGGTCAGAGTTTATCACTTTGTGGGGCATGTACCCTGTGTTGGTCAAAGTTGATCCCTTTGTGGGGCATGTACCCTGTGTTGGTCAGAGTTGATCCCTTTGTGGGGCATGTACCCTGTGTTGGTCAGAGTTGATCCCTTTGTGGGGCATGTACCCTGTGTTGGTCAGAGTTGATCCCTTTGTGGGACATGGAGCCTGTGTTGGTCAGAGTTGATCCCTTTGTGGGGCATGGATCCTGTGTTGGTCAGAGTTGATCCCTTTGTGGGGCATGGACCCATGGACATTAGTGGATTGTTTGCTTATTAAGAAATAAGTTTTGCCAAGCTTGAAAATCATAAAAAGTTATTTTTCCAAATATTGGATTGTGGATGCAGTTGTCCTCTCCCCCCCCCCCCCCCCCCCACCTCCTCCTTTGTTCACCAAGTCATATAGTGTTGGCTCTGTTCTCGTGAATACCAACACCTTAAGGTTCTTCATAGCTAGTGCCCTAAAGCTGATCATCTCCACATATAGAATCACCAGTCTCCTCTCTGTCTTACTTTTGAGGAGTTGCTGCTGCTAAATAAAAGCATCAAAACATAAGTTTTGTGTCGTAAGTTTTGAATCGTAAGTCTTGATGCATCTAGCAAATATGAGAAAACTCGGGTTTTTTATCATTTCATGGTGTTTTTTTGTGTGCCTGAAATTCAAATTAAAGGAAAATTAGACAACCCCTAAAAACTAAAAACAAAGTTTCCGTATAAATCCTTTACGAAATGTAATATCGAGGAATGGGGTGTACTGCTGAAAATTTGACAAAACATTCTTACGCTTACAAGTAGCGCACTTTATCAGAATCTCAATTAGGCCGACACCCCCCCCCCCCCCTTACCGGCTCGCAACAGAGCACATTTGTTTCATGCCCCTGAACTGTATTAATTTTCTAACGACCCCTCGCTTTTACACCGCAGATTTATGTCACTCCCCCCCCTGTGAAAGTGAAATTTGCTCGGATAACTGATTATTGTAAAATAAATATTTGATTTTTTAAAAATTTATAATAATTTTTGCAGGATTTCTTTTACCTTTTTTCTTTGCCTCGTGCTTGACTGCATTGAACCTCTGGCCTGATGCTGGGTCAGTCGGACAACTTTGATGGTCAACTGCCGTTGGCCATAGTTGCTTTAAGCATTTGAAATGTCATGGATTGTAACTGTAGCTCAGGGGGACAGTGATAATATGAAATATAATTTATTCAACAGCTTGATCCCTGCGTTCATGCTGTTTTCTCATATTCCCATTGGGACAGTTGGTTCATTAAAATTGTAATACTTTAGTTGTCGTGATGGAAGCTTTAGTTCATGTGTAGGGATTGAAGAATTAGTTCAATTGTAGTGATGGAAGCTTTAGTTCATTTGTAGTGATTGAAGATTTTGTTCAATTGTATCGATAGAACATTTTGATGACTAAATATTGAAACCATTAAAACTGGAAATATTTATAGCAGGCCTGCACCCACTTGGAGGCATGCGAAGTAACAAAATATTCTTTATTATTATTATTTTCTTAATAGCTTTCGCCCCTGTCATATTATCTTTCAGCCCGCACAAGTTTTTCATAAAGTGTTATGCCCTCACAAGTTTTTCATAAAGTGTTATTGCCCACCTTACATTTTGAGATTCAACCAATTGTTTCAGTTAGCAGTTTATTTTAGTAAAGTCACAGAAGCTTAAAAAGCATCCCTAAGCCATAACCACTTCAATTGCTAGAGACCCCTGTCTTAATGTTAACCTGTTTTAATGCTTATTGTACTGTTCATATGCCCAGGCATCGTGCCTACTCACTAACTTTTACTGATGATATTTTGATTCAGTGGCATAGGTAGGGTTACTGCCGCCTGGGGTGGGTTGAGATTCCACCCACCCAAACAAAAAAAAACCTCTGCAGTTGGCCGAAACCGAAAATGGCGCCCCTCCATATAAAGAAGAAGAAAAAAGTGCAGTTCGGGGCAAAACGCCCACCCCGCATCTCTTCCCACGCCACTGAATCAAGTGTACAGTAGAACTGCGTATGTTATAATGTATACATCCACTATATTTCATTTCTTCCAAACATAAAAGTTTAAACTTGAGGTCCATGCAACCATCCAAATCACCACAAATGAGAATCCTGAAAATAATGCTTCTTGAGTTTGGACATTAATCTCGAACCAGTCATTAAAACATTTTTTGAAAATATTTAAAATATAGCATTTTGATCCCATAATATTTTTTATGTAATGCATTTTTAAAGCGAAGTTGGTGCCACTGAATGGATTATGCCACCTTTTCACTTACTTGACTGTACCATCTCTTCACTGAATTGACTGTACCATCTTTTCACTGAATTGACTGTGTGATCTGTAGCCAGGGCTTTAATTGAAACTAAAATTTTGTTAATCTTTTTTTTAATGCACTAGTTTTTAATGGTTTAGAAGTCTTTCTTGTTTACAGTAAGATGGCAAGACTACATATTTATATAATGGTCTACAACTGCTGTACTGTGAAGTACTTGAATTTGAATAACGTCATTTAATGTGGAAAAAAAACACAAAACAATTTCAGGTTTGAAAGTATTTTTATCTAATCATTTCTAATCATATTTATATATATATATATGTACAAATACATACGGTCAGAGGAGTAGTGTGGTGGGGGCAGGGGGGGGACAGATGTCCCCGGGCGCCAGCTAGTTAGGGGCGCCAAATTGTGCTTTGATATTATTTTATTGATGAAAATAATGGGTTTGAGAGTTGACAAAAAGAAAAAGGGGCGCTAAAAATGGATCTTGTCCCCGGGCGCCAAACACCCTCGCTACGCCTTTAAATGTGTTTCTGTTTGTATTTGGGACCCACCTTGCCATGGTGGTAACTAGGATATGAATAGATATTCCATACAAGTAGACCCATATTAGGTTTAGGTAAGGTTGAGAGCTTTTCATGTGAGTTGATTTGTTTTTTAAAATTAAATTCTCATTTCTCCGATGCCAATCACATCAAACCTGATCGCGCCATTGCTCATGCCAGTTAGTCCACAGGGCTAGACATAGTACTAGTACTAATAGTATTAAGATTGTATTATTTTTTTGTATGTGTATATGCCTATAATCTATGAAAAGTCCTGAACTGCTGATGAATCAAACGCTTCATAATCATAGTGATTAACTAAAGCCCTTCGCCGCGTTCAAAAAAATCCATGGAATATTTAACACACATTTCTGTATTTGCGTGTGTTCATGTGTGAAATGTCAGTTGATCTCTTTGCATAAATCAAGTTTTGAGGGCAGTTATTTTTTTTCTTTAAACACATTAAAACTGAACTCAGGATAAAAGAAAAAATAAATAAATGTACACACACACATTTGATAAGCCTTATACAGAGAGTGCTTCACTGAGTGCTTCACTGAGTGCTAGTAATGAATGTTGTCCTGACTGCTGAACATTTTTCCTTATTAATAATGTTAGTAAAAAAAATGCTAGTGTTTTGGTTGTTGACTTTGTTAAAACAGCAATACAAATTTTCTCAACTAAATTTGCTCTATTATTGATATTTTCTAATTATGTTAGTTTTGATTAAATCCAATGCTGCATCACCACTAAATGTCTGATTTATTGAGTTATTGATTTTCAAAATCCATGTTATTTTTTTGGTGAGAAAAATGTAGGCAGATGACCCCCCCCCNTCTGCAGCCAACAATCATGGTGATTTCAGTTGTTTTCTCTCATTGTCTTTAACTGGTCTTTGCAGCCAACAATCATGGTGATGTCGTGTCACCTGCAGCCAACTATCATATTGGAGTCACATCAATTTTTGTGAAGTCATGTATCCTGACACTTACAATCATTGCAAAGAGTCAGTTATGACATAAATCTGCCCCCAACCACAGAATAAATAATTGTTACTTTTATAAATTCTGGTCAAATGGGCCCTGGTCATTGCAAGGTAAAAAGCACCCCAGGAAGAGCACCCCCACACTCTCCCCCCACCCATCCACCTCTGCCCTACTGGTACAAAGAGATTTCTAATTTTAGCTTGCACCAGTTAAATCATTTGAAATTCAACTAACAAACTAACCAGTCATGCATATCACATTCACATTAACAAATACATAAACAATCGTGCATATCAAATACATATGAACAAATGCATACCAAACAGAACAATGGGCTAATTGTAAAAGAGCTTTATTGTAATGCTCACGGAGACATTGTCTTCAATTAAATTTTTTTCCGGCCTCTATTAAAATCATAAATAGAACAGATATAAACAGCTAAAATATGCATCACAAAGTCACAAAAAAGCACACCGTTTATGCAGAGGAACAAAATTTCAATCCATTTTCACATTTTAATTTCATAAACACATCAATCCATTGGTAGTATAGCTTTAATTTAAGTTTGAAATAAAAATCCAATATTTTACAAAATAAATGAAACAAAATGTTCAAGGATTTATAACCACTGACATAGACTCTAATATTTACAAAGAAGAAAAAAAAATCAGTATTTCTCAAATTGATTATTTTATTTTAGCTAAAAATTTAGCGAACATAAATAATTAAATCAATTTAATTTATTCAACAATTGTCACAGACAATACAAATGATTATGCAGATGATTTGAATTGAAAAGTTAATTTCTTCCCTTGTAAAAGGCCAATCTTTGAATCTCATTAACTTTTCATTAGACATGTAAAAGACCTTGTTAAATGCTTTTTACTTTTATTAAACTGACTAAATATTTTACTTGTGTTAGCCTATATTTAAATTGTCCGGCAGGAGAATCAGATATTTGAAAAGTATTTTGTTAATCATTTTTCTTTAAAAGCTATTGATTTATATTCATTGACATTCCCTTTCATTTTCTACTAAAACTAATCAAACAAAAGCTTGGATATTTAAAATGCTGTGCAAGTCTGTCTTTTTTTTTTAAATGACTGGAGCAATAAAATATTTCTTAATAATGTAAAGTCATTTCATCAAAATTATAAATATGTCAATAGTGTTACAATACTGCCAATAACCATGTTAAACTCAAACTAACATACATTTTTTTTTTTACATTGGGAAAAAGTTAATTTTTAAGAAATCATTTTACATAAGAACTTCCAATTGTAACAGTTTCTTTTTAAATGTTGTTCAAATTTTATGAAATCATTCAATACAGGGCATAAGGCTGAACTGTATAAAATTGACAGCCATGCTTCAGATGTTATCATTGCACTTCAAAATTTGGATTTTATTGTATTTGAAGCAGGGGCGTGGAAAAATTGCGTGTGTAATTTCAATAAAGCAAAAGGGGCACCAGCCCTGGGCGCTGTCTTCAGAGAGCACCAAAATGGTCATTTTTCATGCAAAATATGCAGTCTACAACACTTTTGTTTCCATAAAAGTTCAAATGCAGAATAAATTGCATGTATTATTATTATCTCACTATAAATTAGATGATGAATTTTTTTTTCACATTTCTTATTATTTCAACATACCACAACAAAATCATATCTACATTAGATGTACAACAATTTTTACATACTAAATTTTGTATTTTTTAGAAATAAATAAACAGACACAAATTTACACAACATAACAATGCCACAAATAATGCTTCTATTATCTGCAGTTCCAAATAAGGAGCCATCCATAAATGATGTCATGCTATTTTGGGGAAAATTTTAACCCCCTCCCACCATGATCGAAAATTTGTCACAAAATGTAGACACCTTCATTACACATGGTCATAAATTCGTTACCCGACCCCCCTCCGATGCATGAAATTAATAGGCAGGTCCTAATGTAAGTCAAAAAACTTTTTAACCAATATAATACATTCTATTATGTCACTTATTTCAATGTGTATCAAATGTCAGTTCTCACTACTTGCAAAAATATAAAAATGATGGGAAGAATTTACAGTGGCAGTCTGATGAAAGTAAACAAAACACATACTGCAAAGAGATACATTTTATAACTGATATCAATCATTAATTAATGATTCAAATTTATTTATCTATTACAGCATAATATGCATGTGTTATACGCACAATCCATTCAATATTATCTGAGACGTTGTTCTCATAAATGGGCAACATTTTGCCAACTTGTTTTTTTTAATCATATCATATTGAAGTTTACTGAAGTAGCAATTTATAATTGAAAAATTATTTTTTTTGCCATGCCCACATAAAGACTGCCGGACCAGATATTGCTAGAGTAATTAAAAAAATGTAATTTGTTTCATATGTAATTCCTAGAAACAGTGTGACTAAATGAGGGGTAAAGTAATTTATTTGAAAAAAAACAGACTGAAGTTCTTTAAAAAAAAAAAAAAAAAAAAAAAAAAAAAAGAATGAAATTCTTTAAAAAAAAAAAAAAAAAAAAAACAAGGATTATATCTTCTGCTTAAAAGTTTTCTTTTCTAACTAACGAACACATTAAAAGTAATATTACAATAAATATAAATACATATTCTGCGAAACAATTATAAGTCCATCAGTAAAAACCTATACTAAATGACTTCAAAACCTGAGTTCTCTCATGCTGGTATATGAAAAATATACTTATTTTAAAAACATATTTTTACAAAATGAATAATGCTTCTAATTTAAACCTTTACAAAAAATTTCTGCTATTTATGTTGTAAAACTGATATTGAATGACAAAATGTTTAGCTCACATTAAATGAGATTGTCACAGTCTAAACTTACATCTGATCTTTTTTTATTTGTGCTTGGGTTCAACAGCGACAGAGCCCCAATTAGATAAACCCTATGGTTATCAGTGGAGAAAAGAAGTAAATGTTCCAAGTATAGAATATTCATTTACCAAGTAATGCAAATAGAAAAGTTTTACATTAAACCAGTAGCTACTAATTTTTTGTGTGGACCATTTGTTCCTTTGAAAAATTTAATATGTGTTTTTAAAATGAATATGAATAATGGTTTATGCCTTGCAATACTATTTTAATCCAAAAACGGCAGACGCTTCAAACCGGGACAGCATCACAAGGGGGGGGTTCGCGGATAAGGGAGGAAATAATAGTGCATCCCTTTACAGGAGTTCACACAAACACATGAATAAACTTTAAAATGTAAAAAATTGTGGGTGGAAAAATAATCAGACATCATGAATGAAAAAAATATTTTTTAATCTTTTAAAATCCCTCTCGGCAGAATTTGAAAATTTAATTTTGTGACGTTTAACATCAACATAATTTAGAAGCACAAATTGCAATCATAATGTTTTTTTTTTCAAACCAATTTTATCATTGAAATTGACTTTTAACAATTTTTAAATTTTGAGAAAGAAACAAAAAGTGACTCGATTGTAAAACTAATTTTACTAGTATTTAAAGAGCTTGAAAATAACCTACAAGTTAAATATTGACATGAAATACAGTTACCTGCAGGTTATATTCTTTGATTTGTTTGCCTTTTAAAACATTAATAAGTACATTTAATAATGTTATGTAATAAGTTCATTTAATGAGTTCATTTAAATTTAATAAGGTCATTTAATAAGTTCATTTATTAAGTTTATTTTTTAAAAGATCACTCTGTGTTCTGCTTATAAAAATTTTGATTAAATAAATGTTAACTTTGTCATCATTTTTGTCACAGGACAATACCTTTATTAAATTCTATTTAAATTGTTAAACACTATAAAGTGACTTCTATATCTTGTGTTACGCTTCCTCTTCTGTCTTGGCTGGGGGAACTCTGATGATTAGGGGAACTCCCTGGGTAGGCTTTAACGTGGGGTAGCTGAAGCTGGGGAACCGGGAATGTGATGGACGAGACATCTTGAAGAGAAGGATCCCGACTGCCTGGTGAAAATTGGCTGGAACTGGATCCGCCCGGACTATCTAAGTATCGCCTGTTGAATTCTGGTAAAAGAGATAATAATTTATTGTTAATTTCAGAGATGAGAACATTACAGAATAAAGATTTAATTAAGTGATATAATATCTTGTAAAACTTAATATTCAATTTTTTTTCCCTACGCTAAATTAAGACAAAGAAAAAGTTCATTTGAAATATGTCATTGGGTAATTATTAGGTAAAAGCTTAATTGCAAAAAATTCAAAAAATATTTATAAACCAACTTTTTAATTAAAAAATCTCAACATTTTAGTTCATCATAGACACACACAAAAATATTCTCCGCGCAGAAATACTTGAACTTTTTAAGATAACATAAGATCAAATTGATATTGATCCAAATAAATGGAATTTTTTTTTTATTACATTGCACATTTTCAGCACATAAATAAATAAATATTATTAACCAAGACAACATTTTACAATTATAGCAATTTAAACACAAGGCATCTAAATTATTTCTCTAGCACAGAAATCAGCCATTAATGAACTCCTTTAGTGACAATAATAACTTAATTAAGTAATACAATAATACAGATTACCTTGCAAAATATCAACTAATGAGGTTATGAACTTAAAAGGACAGTTGCTAAGCCAGGTTAAAACCATTTACATTTCAAGAGAGATGTGACTGATTACAAAAAAAAATAATTTTAAATATGAAAATTTCTACAAAAAAACAGACATTTTTGGACTATTTCCTTATAAACAACTCGCTCACCACTAATCTCGTAATCGTCCCAGTACTCGCCATCTTCACCCTCCTCAGAAAGCCCCTCCCAAACGTCTCTCTGGGTCTTCAAGGCATCTATGGTCTCCTGGCATCTCTTGAACTGTGATATCAAAGTATTGTCCATAGCACGGAGTCCAGCCTTGGTCAATAGAATAAGAGATAAAAACCCAGATGAATTTTTAAAAATGGCACACAAAATACAGTTAATTAAATCAGTAAAATTTAATTTCTACAGTTAAATACTAAGGAAATTACGTAAAAAGCAGTATACATTATTCCACACCCCCCCCCCATTATGTCCCGTTATTTCAGGGGTCAGCCCTTCTTAGCAATTTTTGCACCCCTACCAGTGCCTACCAGGTAGGCTACCTACAAACTACAAATATTCTTCAACTTTTGATCATTTTAAAAGGTGCAGCTTGAGAATACAGAAGATGATGGGAGTTCTAAAATAGCCATCTTATTAACTTAACTAAATATAATATAATAGGAAGCAAGATACAGGCCTAAACATTAGACCCATTTATATTTTATAATGAACATTCAAAACTAATATTTTTTAAACTAAAAAGGCTTTATTGACAAGGCGTGTACAATTCTAACTCCTACGAGAAAGATTCAGACTTTCAGCAGGCAGTTGCTTGATACTCAAAAACTAGTTTTTGAACTTTAAAAATGTAATAGTAATGTGCTTCATAAATTTTATACGATTCTTCATAACCATGTTCAAGCAAATTTTTCCGACTTTCGTGGTAGCAAAATCAATAATGATATCAAACAAATCTTTCCAAGTTTCCTGGTAGCTAAATCAATGACATCTGACATCTCCATAATCAAGTCGGCAGGGAACAGACATCATAGACAAAAGGTATGAACTTTCTTTGGGTCATAGATGCTCTTTTAAATATTATTAAATTTTAATTTTGCAAAACTTCTTTTTATCCATTTACAAAGCTGACTGGAATTGTCATCGAACTTCGAAAAGACATTACCGGGTAGGCCAACTACCCGGTAAGGGTTTTTAAAAAATTTTTAAAATTTAAATATATTGACAATGATTTGATTTTTAAAATGTAAGAAAGTTCAATGCCAATTTCTTGCATGGCAACCTATAATACCTATTCTTCACACCAATATCTGGTATATTTCCTTTTGTTAGCAATCTGTAAATTCCTGAGGAGATCTTTGTAAGCCTTTAAAATTTGTTGCTATGTTGTTTCATTGCCCAAAACGTTTAGCAAAAGAATGTAAAGCAGCATCAACTATGACAGGGTTTAGGATCTTCAAAAGATTAAATTCATTAATCAAAGTGCCTTTTCTGACGAAAAGTAGCTGAACTTTGTTGTTGGTTGAAAAACTGGTTCAACACTAGTTTCTTTGCTGTAATCTTTGTGTCTTGAAAACCTTTGTCTCCAAGTGTATAACAAAATTTTTGAGCTTCTTCGAAAAGCCTAATATCTTTCATATCCTAAAAAAAAAATAATAATGAATGGAAAAAAACAAAATTAGTATTAAAAAAAAATGATGCTATTATGACGTCAAAATATCCACGCTTTTGTTTGAGAATACTATATAGTACAACAAAATAATGCGTTCAAAAGAAATTTGATGCAAAATTTGATCGAAAAATACATTCGACCAAACTTCAGTTCGATTAAACTTCCTTTCGATAAAATTTCCAATTTTCAGCACCCACTTTTCGGCCCTCGGAAATAACGAAAAAATCTTTCTCAGTATTATTTTCTATAAAGCTCCCCCCCCCCCCTTTTTCTTTCGGCCCGCACAGTATGTTTTTTTCATAAAGTATTACGGCCTTACACTTTGAGTATTGAAGGCCTGTTCAAGAGCATAGTAAAACTTATTTTTAGTGTTTATAATTTTATATAATATATGATTGTTGTTCGTCCGTCGAAGTTGACTAGGACCGTCGAATCATCCGGTTAGGGGGAGGTTGGGATTACGGTGAGCTCGTAGGTGGCTTGCTAGACCGATCCTTGCTCGGAATAATCTATGACACCGTGGGCATGGAATAGTTGCTTCAGACGGTGACCTAATGTTGCTCTTTCGGACAAGCCTGCGTGTCTCAGCTGTGGTTATTCTATTAGCTTCATGGGATGTATCCCCCTTCTTGACAGCAGCTCTCCACCTGGCTCTGTCCTGGGCTGTCTGCACCCATTGAGTAGGGTTTATGCTGAAGGCGTTTAGTGCCAATTTCAGTGAGTCTTTTTAACGCTTGTTTTGACCTCCTTGGGAGCGCTTGCCTAT
This sequence comes from Lymnaea stagnalis, assembly GCA_964033795.1. NCBI lineage: Eukaryota > Metazoa > Mollusca > Gastropoda > Lymnaeidae > Lymnaea > Lymnaea stagnalis. The sequence continues at coordinate 244,929 of CAXITT010000181.1, read as the reverse complement.
CGTAAATTCTCCGAAGAATAATTGTTTCGGGAGCCGGTGGTCTTCCATACGGGCTACGTGTCCCATTCAACGAAGCTGAGACTGCATCAGAGTGGTGAAGATACTAGGTAGGTTCGCTCTAGCGAGGACCTCGGTGTCGGGGACTTTGTCTTTCCACCTGCTGTCGAGGAGTTTCCTGAGGCAGGTAGTGTGAAATGATTCAGTTTCTTGGCGTGACGCTGGTAGACTGTCCACGTTTCACATCCATAGAGCAGTGTTGGGAGGACTGCTGCGCTATAGACCGTGAGCTTTGTTTCTCGTCTGGCACCTCTTCTGTCCCAAACAGTGCTGCGGAGCCTGCCAAATAGGGCACTAGCTTTTGCGAGTCTGCCATTCATTTCATCATCCATGACGACAGATCTAGAGAGGGTGCTGCCCAAGTAAGTAAATTTATCCACCGGGTTGAGACGCTGTCCGCTGCTGATGATGTTGGGATCAACGTAGGGCTTACTGGGAGCTGGCTGATACATCACCTCAGTCTTCTTTGTGTTGATTGTGAGGCCAAAGTTATTGCAGGCAATATATATATAATAATAATATTAAAATTAGAAACCAGACTTTTGAAAAAGTAAATCAATTCAAATACCTAGGATCTTTGTTAAATGAAAGAAACGAATTACTAACAGAAATAAAAGAAAGAATATCAGCCGGAAACAGGGCATACTTCAGTAGTCAGAAAATGCTCAAAAGTAAAAATATTATAAGAGAAACAAAGAAAACTATTTATAAAACTGTAATCAGACCAGTTGCAACATATGCAAGTGAAACTTGGACCCTAACAAAAACAGCAGAAAACCTATTAAACACATGGGAGAGGAAAAGTTCTCAGGAAAATATATGGGCCAACAAAGGATGAATATGGATGGGGAATACGAACCAACCATGAATTGTACAGTCTGTATCAGGATCCCACGATAGTAGCAGAAATAAAAAGAGGCAGGCTACGCTGGGCAGGACACTTAGAGAGAATGCCAAATGAAGAGGGTGCTAACCAATTCCCCAGAGGACAAAGTCTCAAAGGCAGACCTAGGCTTAGATGGATGGATGATGTGGAAAAAGATCCACAATAGCAAAAGTCCAAGCATGGAAAAGAAAGGCATTAGTTAGGTCTGAGTGGAAGGAAGTAGTGAGGCAGGCCAAAGCCCTACATGGGCTGTAGCGCCACAGGGATGGATGGATATATTATATATATATATATATATATATATATATATATATATATATATATATATAAAATAACATTTGCGATCAAAATGACGTTCTAGCATTTGGCGCTATCGGCCCGTTGCCTTCTTTGCCTGTAGGTACCTAAGGTCGGCCCTGCATGGGGTGTACAACCTCTCAAACATTTTGGAACCATTGGCATGCACTAAATCGGGCCTGACATTTCAGGTAACAAAGTGAGGTATTGCGCCGTGCATTCCCGTTGAGTTGCCTAGAGAGCACGTGCACCTATGGCCTACGTCAATCAACTCCATTCCGCACCCGACAGTCACGAGGAGGAGGCTGGCTTGAAACAAAATATGGATCAGATTTTCAAACTACAAAGCAGCGGAAGAATAAGTTAAGGTAACAAAGACCAGGGTAAATATTATATGGGGCAGTCAAAGCAAGCACAAAAGATTAATCTCAAAATGTAAGGCAAGGTCCCCAGTCTTTTAGGGTGGAAGTTCAATGTGGCTAGAAAATTGAAAAGATAACATATTTGTTTAAAACCATATTATTGTATATTGAAATTATATATATATATATATATATATATATTTAAATAGAGCGCCAATAAGCTAATGAGCTAGCCAAGTTCAATGAGTTGAGGACCTCTCTCGCGGAGGTAGAATGTTGTATTACAACATCGAAAGTCTGCGTTCAGATTGGATGTCACGCAGGATGCTGAAAGTTGCATTACAACATCACAAGATGGTTTCGTCGTTGAAAGAGCCTTCAGGCCGCCTCTTGTCCCATTAGAGTCAAGAGAGATAACGACGAAAACTCGCTCTTGTCCTTTTCTCTCCTTTTGAAATAAATCCTTTCAGTTAACTTCGCGTTGGTTTGTGGCTGGCTTGCTGGCTGTGCGGCAAAATCTTCAGACGGCTAATTGACACACTCCCCGGTCAAGCTATCGAGATGAAAATTGGCACACAGACTCGATGCCGATGACAATTTAATTAAATTCTCATCTTCACCCCCCCCCCCCCAACCCACACCACAAAAAGTCAGTTTTTCCTGTCTTTCCAAGGGGAGGAAAATTAAAATTTCCGATAACAGCGCTAAATACGATTCTTTAACCAAAACATTATCACAACAAGTGCGTTGGACGCGCAACATTTTCTTTTGATTTTCAAAAATAGTTGGTGAAATGAATCTGCCGTGTAAAAACGGGTGGCTCTTGAGATATTAATAGAGTTCAGTGGCGTGAAAAAAAAAAATGGGAAAAAAAGTGGCTGAGAGCCTTGAGAGGGGAGGGGGGGGGGAAGCACCAATTAAGATTCTTACAAAGTGCGTTACTTATATGCATGTTCTGCCAAATTTTGAACTCAACCCGACCCCCCTCCCCATTTGTCACTAGTACAATTTTTAAAGGATTTATACAAAAAAGGGGTTGTTTAATTACACAATACAAACATTATCGCAAGCTCTCCGCCCACAGAGGTCCTCGAGTGGTGTTCTATGTAATAAATGTCTCGTTCCGCCCACAGAGGTCCTCGAGTGGTGTTCTATGTAATAAATGTCTCGTTCC
>CAXITT010000181.1:216073-236109 GCA_964033795.1 Lymnaea stagnalis | reverse complement strand
CCCCCCCCCAAAAAAAATCAGGTACGACACCGCCCATGAACTATATTAATAAGTCTAATGTGGTTCCCCCCCCCCACCACTCGTCCCCCCAAACTCACATGTGGTATTTTGGAGAATCTCGTTTGTTTTCGGAAATTTTATTGAGTGAAATCAGCGCCATCTTGCAGCGTTGGAGGCATAGTTAAAAATGTTAGAAAATAATGTATTTTGATTCAAGTATATATTTTGTTCCTCCATTGAACAAATCATTGATCAAGGCCGGAAAACAAATAAATTTAATTTTTAAGGCTTATGTGCAGCATTGGCTCTCAGCCTTTTTAGTGCCGAGACCCCTGGATATCATATACCAAGTTGTGGAAGCCCAGAACCATGCTTATTCCTAAAATAGAGAAACTTCTTAGTCTTCTTCTATATATTAAGGGCCCACGATCAATTTATTGATAATTTTGGCTCCTATGCAAAATGGACCCTGACACGCAGCGCTGCCATTCGGACACGGGTCCCATTAGACTCAATGCTATTCGGATGTCATTTGTGGTAGTTTATTTTAGTTAAACTGAAGAGGTAAATTTACAAACGTATAGTCCATTCAATTATCTTTCATTTCATACCTCATTTTATCTTACAAACCCAACAATACTATTTTAAATATTTTTTTAATCCCAACCTCTCACTTATAGTACCCGGGTGCGAATAGCCACTTCGAAATTCAAAATGGTATAGGACGTACCGTTATATATATATATATATATATATAAATATATATATATATATATATATATATATATATGAAAAGTATTTGTCAATTATAGAATGTACATTTATATATATATATATATATATATATATATATATATATATATATATATATATATATATGAAAAGTATTTGTCAAATTTTTTAATCAAAGTTTCTACGTACATTTACAGAATTTCGGTCAATCAAATTGTTTAGATATAGATGTAATGAATTATATTGTAGTGACTCTAAGAAACTGGCCCGATCTTTGTAAATAATTTTTAGTTAAAAAAAAAATAATAAAGCTGGTTTAAAAAAAAAGATGAAATACAAATTTTTAATGGAGCTCCCCATCCCCACCCCATTTTTTCCCATTTAAATGTCTGACCCCTGGCATAAGTGACAACACAGCGGATGTCGCAACTCACACGTTGAGAACCACTGAAATCGAATTACTCTTTCTGATACATTTAATGTTTTCATTCTATTTGAGCTGACGTTATTGCCTTGAGGACAATATACTAAGACACTGTGCTTGTGAGGCTAGAAAGTGCTACGTTATTTTACCACATGTTACAGTTACTACAGTTGTCTACTTGCGGCATATTCTAAATTAGATGATTATATCAGTACACAATTTTAAAAAAATAAATAAAAACCACATGAAGTGTCTTTTGAAAATGTTGTTAAATTAGAGACGAAGCATTGTGGAAACGATGTTAATAATTGCCATGTTTAACAGATGCTCTGGCCTTTCAAGCAAAGAGACACAAATTGAAAACCAACCTTGTTTAAATATTAATTGAAGTTATAAAGGGGGCATAAACATCCGTTCATTTGTTGTTGTTGTTGTTGTTGTAATATCCATTAACTTTAAGAAAATTAGAACTTTAAAAAAACAACAACAAACAAAACAACGTAATTGTCCGATTTTCAGGCTCGTTAAATTACAACCACCCCCCCCCCACCAAATCCTCCCTAATTTCACACACATCGTGGTGGTCACTCACTCACGTCACGCACCCTCCTACACCCACGCCACTACACCACGTCCCCACACACGCACGCACACATTGACGAACGCAAACACACACACGTACGCACACATATATACACACACACGCACACACACACATCGAGCCCTACATCGATCTTTGAATGAACATTGTGAAGTGTCCTGACGTTATTTGGTCAAGACATTGATTTCTTGTCAGCAGGGAAAATAGAAGATTTCTCGCCAGGGAAACTAATTAGATATCTCGACTGGTAAAATTCAATATTTATTGTTAAGGAAAATATGTACATTTAAAAGATTACTTTTTTAAAAGGACATGGGTTAGTACTGTGCCTTGCCTTTAACAACTGGTCCCATGAAAAGATACCCCATCAAGATACCCCATCAGAATATACCTCTTCAATATAGCTCATCAATATTTTCCCTATTCAAGATGATACCAATTCAAGACGATACCTCTTCAAGATGATACCTCATCAAGGTAATACCTTATTAAGATACTCCCATCAAGATACCCAAGAAAGGGGAACTCAGCAATTGTGCAAACTGCAAGAGAAACGCACTGCTGTCAGTACCAGAGAGGAGGAATTCAGCAGAATATTTCTGGATAGATCAAGCGAAGACCAAACTGCAACATTACGCATCATTGAAGAACAGTCCATTGAATAGAATTCTCCCTTAAATTTTACCGACTACACACAAAAAAAAAGGACGTTGACAGCGTGGACCGACGGACCTTGTGGGAAATTCTCCGGCGTTATGTGGTTATACCAGGAAAACTTGAACACACCATTCAGAGTTCTTGTGAAGAGATGCCATGAAGGGTGGTACAGGGAAGTACACTCACAGATACCTTCTAAAGTGGAAACTGGAGTCAGACAAGGATGTCTCTTGCCCCCCCCCTTTCCTATTCATCCTTGCCATTGACTGGGTCATGAGAGTATCTATGGATACATAGAGGACCTGGATACAGTGGACACCCTGGAAACAAGTGGATGACCAAGACTTTGCAGATGGTTCAGCAGTTCTGTCCCAAAACCAGCAACACATTGAGGAAAAGACAAGCGACACCCCCATTATTTCAGCACAGCTCGGACTCAACATAAATAAAAGCAAGAGAAAGGTTATGAAAGTAAACAAAGATCATGAACAAAGATCATGAAGGTAAACTCAAATAACCAAGATCATATCTCTCTGGCAGGAAATGCACTAGAAGAATTTGGATGCTTTCACCTACTTAGAAAGCACCATAGACATAAATGGCGGACCCCAAGCTGATGTCAGGGCTAGAACTGGACAGGCTAGGTCATCATTTGTACTGTTAAAGACAACCCCTAATATGGAATCCATAGCGGAAAAAGGAAGAGACGAAGGCAAAAGAATACATGTAGGTGCCAGCTAGAAGCAGACACACCAAGTATGGGATACACCTGGAAGCAACTGGAAAGAAAAAAACATGGGGCCGATATGAACGGAAACTTCTTGTAGACGGCCTCTGCCCAAGGTCCTATGTCTTAGTCCTATGTCACAGGCTCATGCACCAGACCTATGTCCTAGTCCTATGCCACAGGGTCATGCACCAGGCGGGGTAAACGGCGTGAAAAAGAAGAAGAGAGTTTTCCCTTGCAGGTTTTTAAATTGAGTATTCCACGAAAAAACAACAACTTTTAGAGACATCATTGACAACATACATGTTTATCGATTATTCCCCACCCATCTTTCTGTAAAATACATGTTTATCGATTATTCCCCACCCATCCTTCTGTAACATACATGTTTATCGATTATTCCTCACCCATCCTTCTGTAACATACATGTTTATCGATTATTCCCCACCCATCCTTCTGTAACATACATGTTTATCGATTATTCCCCACCCATCCTTCTGTAACATACATGTTTATCGATTATTCCCCACCCATCCTTCTGTAACATACATGTTTATCGATTATTCCCCACCCATCCTTCTGTAACATACATGTTTATCGATTATTCCCCACCCATCCTTCTGTAACATACATGTTTATCGATTATTCCCCACCCATCCTTCTGTAACATACATGTTTATCGATTATTCCCCACCCATCCTTCTGTAACATACATGTTTATCGATTATTCCCCACCCATCCTTCTGTAACATACATGTTTATCGATTATTCCCCACCCATCCTTCTGTAACAAACATGTTTGTTTTGTTACGAATCTTCTCTAAGCTTCCTCCTAACTACCCGGCCATTATCGAATTACATGTGCTGAGCAGTGAACACTCGATGATTTCGGACATTAAAAAAACAAACGACAACAACAAATGAATTTATTGTGTTGCATATTTGTTGAACACTCGACAAATCTAATCGACGGTTTGTTTGCTATGACAGAACGGCGTCACTTCCGGCAATACAACATGGACATTTCCGCCTGGCGTCACGCAGCACCAGCAGGGCCGATGTTAGATCAATAACTGTAGTCCGAACATAATACATTGTCTTGTGTACCTCAGGGGCAGCGTCTTTTCCCAAAGGGGCAGCACCAGCAAGGACGATGATAGATCAATAACTGTAGTTCGAATATAATATATTGTCTTGTGTACCTCAGGGGCAGCGTCTTTTTCCACAGGGGCAGCACCAGCAAGGACGATGATAGATCTATAGCTGAAGTTCGAACATAATGCAGCGTCTTGTGTACCTCAGGGGCAGCATCTTGTCTTTAATTAAGAAATTTAAGTATATTTAACATTGTTTTTAGTTGATTATAAAATTTTTTTAATGGGTTTTTTAAAAATGTTTTTTTTGTTCCAAGAATGTAGTGTACTTAGGATTTGTGTGCTGCTCTGGGTCGTTGCCTTTCAATCTATACACAAACGCCAATATTTCTATTTTGAAGACTGACGTTTCTATTGAAATAAACAGATTTGACATTGCCAGGTTTGCCACGAAAAAAAAAAAAAAAAAGCACGCCCCTCCATATAAAAAGAAAATTGCCACCCCTTCGTCCCCCTTCCTACACCACTGCCAGGATGCCTCTTGTTATTGATTGTGTCCCTTGATATTGATTGTCCCCCTCTGTTATTGACTGTGTCCCCTGTTATTGTTTATGCCCCCAATTATTGATTGCGTCTCCTGTCATTTGATGTGCCCCTTGTTTTTTTATTGTCCCCCCCATATTCCACTGTTATTGTTTGTCCCCCCCCTCTGTTATTGATTCTGTTCCCTGTTAGTGATTGTGCCCACTGTTATCGATTTTGCCTTCTGTTATTTCATGGGCTCCTGTTATTGATGTGCCCTACTGTCAGTACTTGTGCCCCCCCCCCCCGTCAATGCTTGTGGCCCCCCCTGTCATTTCTTGTGCCCCCTGTTATTGACTGTGGCCCCTATCATTTCTTGTGCCCCCTGTTATTGACTGTGGCCCCTATCATTTCTTGTGCCCCCTGTTATTGACTGTGGCCCCTATCATTTCTTGTGCCCCCTGTTATTGACTGTGGCCCCTATCATTTCTTGTGCCCCCTGTTATTGACTGTGGCCCCTATCATTTCTTGTGCCCCCTGTTATTGACTGTGGCCCCTATCATTTCTTGTGCCCCCTGTTATTGACTGTGGCCCCTATCATTTCTTGTGCCCCCTGTTATTGACTGTGGCCCCTATCATTTCTTGTGCCCCCTGTTATTGACTGTGGCCCCTATCATTTCTTGTGCCCCCTGTTATTGACTGTGGCCCCTATCATTTCTTGTGCCCCCTGTTATTGACTGTGGCCCCTATCATTTCTTGTGCCCCCTTTTATTGACTGTGGCCCCTATCATTTCTTGTGCCCCCTTTTATTGACTGGGGCCCCCTGTCATTTCTCGTGCCCCCTGTTATTGACTGTGGCCCCTATCATTTCTTGTGCCCCCTGTTATTGACTGTGGCCCACTGTCATTTCTTGTGCCCCCTGTTATTGACTGTGGCCCACTGTCATTTCTTGCGCCCCCTGTCATTGATTGTGGCTCCCCTGTCATTTCTTGCGCCCCCTGTTATTGATTGTGGCTCCCCTGTCATTTCTTTGGGCCCCAGAGATTGCTGCATGCACTCCTCTATTATTCCAATGTACCACACGCCTATAGCTTTGCTCCCATTCTTCTAGCCTCGTGCCAAGACTCACCATTACATAGAGTTGGACTCACATCAAGACTCACCATGACATAGAGTTGGACTCACATCAAGACTCACCATGACATAGAGTTGGACTCACATCAAGACTCACCATGATATAGAGTTGGACTCACATCAAGACTCACCATGACATGGAGTTGGACTCACATCAAGACTCACCATGACATGGAGTTGGACTCACATCAAGACTCACCATGACATAGAGTTGGACTCACATCAAGACTCACCATGACATGGAGTTGGACTCACATCAAGACTCACCATGACATAGAGTTGGACTCACATCAAGACTCACCATGACATAGAGTTGGACTCACATCAAGACTCACCATGACATAGAGTTGGACTCACATCAAGACTCACCATGACATAGAGTTGGACTCACATCAAGACTCACCATGACATAGAGTTGGACTCACATCAAGACTCACCATGACATAGAGTTGGACTCACATCAAGACTCACCATGACATAGAGTTGGACTCACATCAAGACTCACCATGACATNGGGGGGAGGGTGAATAGGAAGTAGGGAGTAGGAAGGATGCTTAATGGAAATTGAAATTGTGCTCAAGGGAAGATGCAATCTATTCTTAAGTAGGTCACTGTGACATAAATGATGTGAGCTTAACGCACAACGAGGCTGTAGCGTATTAGAAAGAACTGCTTGCCTGCTGACAATTAAATGATTGGAAGCATGTGTTCTTTTCGACCAGTGGTTCTCAAAGTGGGCGGCACCGCCGCAAGGGGTGGGGGAAGAGGGGGGCAGCTCGGGGGACGGTAAGATTATCCCAAGAGGGGCGCTGGGGAATTTTGTATTGCTAACTTTTAAGAAATCAAATATTTTAAAAATCATATATAACTAAACACTGTTTGCTTGTGTGCATTTAAACACCTGAACATCGTCACTAGATGGAATAAACTTAATGGAAGTATTTTGAATACACGCATGAGACAAGTATAGATGGCGTGAACTAGCTAGAAATATATCAAATACAAGCTTAAAGCGTGAACTAGCTAGAAGTATATCAAATACAAGCGTATAGATAGCGTGAACTAGCTAGAAGTATATCAAATACAAGCGTATAGATAGCGTGAACTAGCTAGAAGTATATCAAATACAAGCTTATAGATAGCGTGAACTAGCTAGAAGTATATCAAATACAAGCTTATAGATAGCGTGAACTAGCTAGAAGTATATCAAATACAAGCTTATAGATAGCGTGAACTGGCTAGAAGTATATCAAATACAAGCTTATAGATAGCGTGAACTAGCTAGAAGTATATCAAATACAAGCTTATAGATAGCGTGAACTAGCTAGAAGTATATCAAATACAAGATTATAGATAGCATGAATAGCTAGGAGTTTATCAAACAGACGCATGACAGTCCCGGGCTCATTATTGATAGGTTTGGTCAGCCACTCACTGGTACAGCTAATTAGTTTCTCTGTGTGGTCATCAATAAATGCCAGGGGCCTGGGGGGAGATGACGTCATCACTGCTGCAGGCTGGAGGAGTCCAAACAGTTGATCCCGACTCCAGATTTTGAAAATGGTTCGTTTTAAAAAGCTGTATACAAAGAAATGCGAGAGCTTTCACTGAGACGAACGTTCTCATGACTTTAGGGTTGGGTTGGGTTGGGTTGGGGGGGCGGGTTGTCATCCATATATTACGTACGCACTGATTTGTGGGAGGAGGGTGGTTGTCGATATTGGAGACTTTGCTTGTATTTATGGCCGGGGGGGAGGGGGGTGGAAAAAAAAGTATGCGTACATTTATTCACACGCACAACACAGGAAAAAAAAATATATAGTCTATAAATAACCTATCAATATAGTCTATAAATAACCTATCTATTATATCTCTATTGCTGTAAAAAAATATCACGCAATGTTTAGTAAGTGTCGCCATACTCTTGCTTTGTGTTTTCACATTTGACCACGCTAGATATCGCGTTAGTGGTAAGGTCGCCAGCGCGGTAGCAACTTCGATATGCAGTCCACCATTCGCGAAAGCTCATTGTACATACGCATAGGAGGAATGTCTCAAATGGTACGCGTGCTACAGGGGTGAGGTGGGGGGGTTTGCAAATATGACTTTTTTGCTTACATACTATATGGATGGTCCCTTAGGAAGTGACGTAAGATGGAGTTATGTGACAACTGTCACAAAAAGTAAATAAAGATAAAAGTGACGGATATTTGGAAGTGAAAATGTTTGAACATGATGACATATGGACATGATGACATATGGACGTGATGACATATGGACGTGATGACATATGGACGTGATGACATATGGACGTGATGACATCTGGACGCGATGATATATGGACATGATGACATATGGACGTGATGACATATGGACGTGATGACATATAACGTGATAACATCTGGACGCGATGATATCTGGACGCGATGATATCTGGACGCGATGACACCTGGACGCGATGATGTCTGGACGCGATGATGTCTGGACGTGACGATATCTGGACGTGATGATATATGAACGTGATGACATCTGGACGTGATGATATATGGACGTGATGACATCTGGAGCTGATGACATCTGGATGTGATGCTATACACACGTGATGACATCTGGACGTGATGATATATAAACGTGATGACATATGGACGTGATGATATATGGACGTGATGACATCTGGACCTAATGCTGTCTGGAGAGTGCCGGTGGTCTTACACACCATACAACACAGATAGGACGTCACTTCCAACTAGACCAATCCACAATCCACCACTCAATTTAGAGCTGAGACGCAATTCCTGCGGACACATGTTACAGCTGTGACACTCGTTTATTTTCTTGATAGTTTTTCTTGCAGCATCGTTTACTGAGTAGATCTTCCCCAACACAAAACATATCCTGTTTCCTTATTCGTCCCTGTCCACGATCGATGACACCGGCCCTTTGAAGTAGTCCCTATTCTCACATGCATGGGCTTAATCGATAAAGACATTGCTCTGTGGTGGTTGCTATTAAAGTGGTCCCTACTGTGGTGGGGCCGGACGGATGTGGTCCCTACTGTGGTGGGGCCGGACGGATGTGGTCCCTACTGTGGTGGGACCGGACTGATGTGGTCCCTACTGTGACCGGGCCGGTCTGATGTGGTCCTTACTGTGTCGGGGCCGGACGATGTGGTTCCTACTATGGTGGGGCCGGACTGATGACACCCCTACTGATTTGGTCCCTAATGAAGTGGTTCGTGTCGAAGTGGTCTCCGTTGAATTGATCTAGGGAAGTGGTAATTAATCTGTCTTAAAGTAATAATGTTGTATACAATTATATATATATATCTATATACATACACACACACATATGTGTGTGTATATATATACATATATATACATATATATATATATATATATATATATATATATATACACATATATATATATATATATATATATTTAAAGAAATAATGTTGTATAAAATTATATATATATATCTATATACATACACACACACATATGTGTGTGTATATATATACATATATATACATATATATATATATATATATATATATATATATATACACATATATATATATGTATATATATACCAGCAGTTACTTCTCTATGCACGTCATGTGTTAATGCAGCTGTTTGTTCAAACCTGACTCATTAATTCAAAGTTGTTTCATTTGTTTTCTTCAAGTGCATGAATTTGAATAAATTAATACAGCACTCAGAAAACTGTAAATATCACTAAAAACAACCATCTGATAACCTTGATTTGTTTCATCAGATGTCAACAGAAGGAAGAGAATATCGACGAATGAAACTTAGGACACAAACTCTGATATACAATTTATATTATTTAACAGTCATGGGCAAATCTTGGAAAAGTATAACTAGGGGTTTAACACGAAGATATCATTGGTATTTCCATTATCATATGTATCTTGCGAAGAAAGGTCTTTCAAATATAAGATGTTCGGCGATATTAACTAATATGGATTGACCTCGATACAAGCACAAAACCCAGAACCTTTTTTTTATTACCAGCAAAAGAGAAAATGTTCTTGGATTCTCGTTTTATTTACGGAGTTCTCGTCAACCCACGGCTGGCAGCAGGCGTCTTGCGTCACGCAGCATACTGTCTACACCTGCGTTTCTCAAATAGTGAGCTGCGCGCCCCTGGGGGTGCGTGGCGCCCTGCCAAGCGAGACAGGGCGACCTGTGGCTGTTTGACGCAGCCGACAGAAGATGATTTTTTTTTTATATAACCTTATCGCCACAGGGACACGGCGACCTCCCAAAGTCGGTCCGGTGGAGATGTGTCCATATCTGTCTAGTGAACACACCCACGTGTGTGTCTGAAAGAGATTTGCCCATGTCTGTCTGATAGAGATTTGTCCACGTATGTCTGATATTTATCCATGTCTGTCTCATAGAGATGTGTCCATGTATTTCTGATAGGGATCTGCCCACGTGTGTCTGGTGGAGATCTATCCACGTGTGTCTGGTGGAGATTTGTCCACGTGTGTCTGGTGGAGATTTGTCCACGTGTGTCTGGTGGAGATTTGTCCACGTGCGTCTGATGAAGATTTGTCCACGTGTGTCTGGTGGAGATTTGTCCACGTGTGTCTGGTGGAGATTTGTCCACGTGCGTCTGGTGGAGATTTGTCCACGTGTGTCTGGTGGAGATGTGTACACGTGCGTCTGGTGGAGATTTGTCCACGTGCGTCTGGTGGAGATTTGTCCACGTGTGTCTGGTGGAGATTTGTCCACGTGTGTCTGGTGGAGATTTGTCCACGTGTGTCTGGTGGAGATTTGTCCACGTGTGTCTGGTGGAGATTTGTCCACGTGTGTCTGGTGGAGATTTGTCCACGTGTGTCTGGTGGAGATTTGTCCACGTGTGTCTGGTGGAGATTTGTCCACGTGTGTCTGGTGGAGATTTGTCCACGCGTTTCTGGTGGAGATTTGTACACGTGCGTCTGGTGGAGATTTGTCCACGTGCGTCTGGTGGAGATTTGTCCACGTGTGTCTGGTCGGGACTCTTTCCATCTATTGTTAAGTGAGAACATGTCACACTAATAAATGTGAATAGCTAGCAGCTTCATAAAGCATTTTCTTTTTTAAATTTCAAATTCACTAGGATTTCTGTTTCTTCCATATTGTCTATTACAGAATTAGAAGTACAAACAATTTAAAGGGACTGGTCAATCACTTTGTAACAAAAATAACACTAAAATGGTAATTGTGACCATCTCTGAAAACATTTCTTAGACAATATTTTTTTTACAAAAAACAAAAAACAAAAAAACAACAACAACAAAAACAAAGGAAAGAAAGAACAAACAAGTCTCCCCTAGCCCTAAAGACCGTAACAAATTAGGATTACCGGTAACAGAAGGGCGAGCAGTTAGCATATTCGTCCCACCTGGGTTAGTCTGAGACTCTTGACAGGCACCAGGCACCAGGCAAGCCAGGTGCATCATTAAATTTAATGGCACGCGCCATGTTGATGTCAACAAACCTGGGTAATCAATTATTTGTTTGTGGGAGAAAAATGGTGTGTACGTGGAGAAATATGGCGTGTACGTGGAGAAAAATGGTGTGTACGTGGAGAAAAATGGTGTGTACGTGGAGAAAAATGGCGTGTACGTGGAGAAAAATGGTGTGTACGTGGAGAAAAATGGTGTGTACGTGGAGAAAAATGGCGTGTACGTGGAGAAATATGGCGTGTACGTGGAGAAAAATGGTGTGTACGTGGAGAAAAATGGTGTGTACGTGGAGAAAAATGGTGTGTACGTGGAGAAAAATGGTGTGTACGTGGAGAAATATGGTGTGTACGTGGAGAAAAATGGCGTGTACATGGAGAAATATGGCGTGTACGTGGAGAAATATGGCGTGTACGTGGAGAAGAATGGTGTGTACGTGGAGAAAAATGGTGTGTACGTGGAGAAAATTGGTGTGTGCGTGGAGAAAAAGGGTGTGTACGTGGAGAAAAATGGTGTGTACGTGGAGAAATATGGTGTGTACGTGGAGAAAAATGGCGTGTACATGGAGAAAAATGGCGTGTACGTGGAGAAATATGGCGTGTACGTGGAGAAGAATGGTGTGTACGTGGAGAAAAATGGTGTGTACGTGGAGAAAAATGGTGTGTACGTGGAGAAATATGGTGTGTACGTGGAGAAAAATGGTGTGTACGTGGAGAAATATGGTGTGTACGTGGAGAGATATGGTGTGTACGTGGAGAAAAATGGTGTGTACGTGGAGAAATATGGTGTGTACGTGGAGAAAAATGGTGTACGTGGAGAAATATGGCGTGTACGTGGAGAAATATGGTGGTATGTGGAGAAAAATGGTGTGTACATGGAGAAATATGGTGTGTACGTGGAGAAATATGGTGTTTACGTGGAGAAATGTGGTGTGAACGTGGAGAAATATGGTGGTATGTGGAGAAAAATGGTGTGTACATGGAGAAATATGGTGTGTACGTTGAGAAAATGAAATTGTGTGGTCATAAAATCTAACTTGTAGGCTAAATACTAGCACACCTAATCCATCAAATTACCCCGCTTCCTGGTATTACAGAAGCTTTTGGTGCCATGCCATTTTAAATTAATTTTAGCTTTAACTTGTACACGGTTTCTTTATCCCACCGCCTGTTTTCTATCAAACAAGTACCTCTATCCTTCCCTCTTCATCCCTTTCCTCTCCGCCCCCACTTAAGCTCTCTATCTTTCTCTCATTCCCTCTCCCTACCCCCCTCCCCTTCCCCGCTTGAGCTCCCCCTCTCTCTAGCACTTATCCCTCTCTTTCCTCATTTCTCTCTGAATATCACATTACTGCGACACACTAATTATCTTGGTGCACAGTGCTGAAAATTAATACGGTTTTCTTAACTAGTTCCTTGCGTTTTTTTCCTTTGAGCCCAACGATTTGACCTTATGGGGTATTCTGGACCTTAGCACACACGCAGTATCGATCCCAAAGATATTCGACGCTTGATGACGTCGGTTTTGGTGACCTTTTGTTGATTCAGTGAAGTTGATGGACGTGACTCTCTGTCTTAACAATCTCTTGTCTTTCATATCATCTAATGTATTATCTATTCGTCGATGCTTCGGCGGCGTGTATTTCCCATCTCAGTGGCGGCACTAGGGTTAGTGCCGCCCGGGGCGGTGCTAGAATTTTTTCCGCCCCCGTTCACGAAAAAAAAGAAACTCCCAACAACTCTGCCATTGGCCAAAAATGCCACCCCTCCAAAATAACAAAAAGGAGGCGCCCGGTGCGGAAACCCCAGCCCCGCCCCCCTTTTTTTTTTCGTACCCTCCCTAAGCCGCTGAGCTGGCACTAAATTTTATGTAAATCGTTTGATGCTATATAATTCCCAGCTCGTTAGATTTCGGCAGACTCTTTTGATTTAAAATTGATTTGTTTCCCCTCTTTCTTTTTAATGGTATGAACTAACTAACACATATCCTTGTGGGGGTTAAAACTTTCGCTCTTTAAACCTCGTCTATAACACCGGCAACCAGCACCGTCTGCTGGGCTGTGCCATATAACATTATCGTAACGTAGGACTCTTCCGCCACTCTGGCCTCCCCCCCCCTTCCCCCGCAACCTCTAGTGCCGGGCCCTCAGTCAATAGATGCGCTAGTGTTTCTGGGACCAGGCTGCAATGCCGGCAGGTCGGGTCCCTGTTGTTGTTTAAATGGTCTGACCTAAATTGTCACATTCGTTTCAGTCTGTTTAATGGGGGGTCGAGTCTCTGTCCCCCACACAAGGATTTCCTGTCGTCATGGATAAACAGATAGCGTCGTTTGTTTGTTTGATTGATTGTTTTTTCAAGTATGAAATCAAGACTAAGTTTCTGTCTCAGAAGAGCACAGTTTTTAATGACGTCATCGACCAGTCGACAGCGTGGAAAGTGTGACGAGACGGATGAGTGAGTTCCTTCCCCATAATAACTTTATAATTAAAATGTCCGACTGCGGGGAGGGGAGATCATTTAGTTATGGCGGCCGGCGTAGAGTTGAGTGCATTGACACGTTCAGGGCAAGACAACTTCAGAATATACGAGCACGTGTAGGGGGGGAAATCAGGGGTGGGGTGGGAGGAGAGGGGGGAGGAGAGGGGGGGAGGAGATGGTCCGTCCTAGGCAGCACGCTTTTTCTATTTATTTAGAGGTGGCATTTTCGATCAAATGCAGAGATTTAATTTTGTGTGTGTGTGTTGGGGGATGCCCTGGCCGTCACCCTAGCTACGCCACTGAGTACACAAAACCTTATTTATTTTTTTTTATATTTCAAAATATGAAACTGATTGCCCGAGTCTATAAATATTTTTTTGTACAAAAGAATGATAAAATTCTGATTTTATGATGTATGCAAATTATTTTTTTTAAACTGTCAGAACCAATGTGTTTTTAGAAAGAAAAAAAACAACAACTATATCACGAAAATAAAGATATAACGGATGATCAAGGATCATATACAAAATGAGTCCAGTGTCTCCAGTAATTTTTGACATTTCAGGTCGTTGTCATGACGACTCTCTACAGGCGGATTGAATTCATGACACTCTTTGATCACCCAGATTCATTGTGACATTTTGAGACCCCCTGGAGTAATTTCTAAGGATTATTGGGACAGACAAAAGTATTATGTGGGTTTACCGATATGTTTAGAACGCGACCAGGGGGGTGGGGGTGGGGGGGATGAATAGCTTATTCCTAATCAACAATGTCCATCTCTTTGATATGCTAATGGACCTGTCTCTAGGCCACGGGCAACTGTAAGTTGTTAAGGTGACCACAGACGGGGACTACTGGGCTCAGCTCAGACAATGATCATTGGTAAATGGTATCGTGGGAAAAGCGGGTGTGAAGGGGTCAGGGGGTGTCAACGGGCAAGGGGTCAAATGGTTTAGGGGTGTGAAGAGTTCAGGGGTGTCAGGGGTGTGAAGGATTCGGGGGCGTCAAGGGGGGGGGCGAAGTTGGAACGGGTCATGGGTGTTATGGGACTTGGGGCGTCAAAAGGAAAGGGGGCGTCAACGGTTCATGGATGTCAATGGTCAGGGTGTCAAGGGCCAGGGGCGTCAAGGGAAAGAGGGCGTCAACGGTTCAAGGATGTCAATGGTCAGGTGTAAAGGGCAAGGGGCGCCAAGAGAAAAGGGGGTGTCAACAGTTCAAGGATGTCAATGGTCAGGGTGTCATGGGCAAGGGGCGCCAAGAGAAAAGGGGGTGTCAACGGTTCAAGGATGTCAATGGTCGGGGTGTCAAGGGCCAGGGGCGTCCAGGGAAAGAGGGTGTCTGGGCAAGGGGGGCCAAGAGAAAAGGGGGTGTCAACAGTTCAAGGATGTCAATGGTCAGGGTGTCATGGGCAAGGGGCGCCAAGAGAAAAGGGGGTGTCAACGGTTCAAGGATGTCAATGGTCAGGGTGTCAAGGGCCAGGGGCGTCAAGGGAAAGAGGGTGTCAACGGTTCAAGGATGTCAATGGTCAGGTGTAAAGGGCAAGGGGCGCCAAGAGAAAAGGGGGTGTCAACAGTTCAAGGATGTCAATGGTCAGGGTGTCAAGGGCAAGGGGCGTCAAGAGAAAGGGGTGTCAACGCGTCAAGGATGTCAATGGTCAGGGTGTCAAAGGCAAGGGGCGTCAAGAGAAAGGGGTGTCAACGGTTCAAGGATGTCAATGGTCAGGGTGTCAAGGGCAAGGGGCTTCAAGAGGAAAGGGGGTGTCAAAGGTTCAAGGATGTCAATGGTCAGGGTGTCAACATCCACTTCCAACGTCCACTTCCAACGTCCACTTCCAACGTCCACTTCCAACGTCCACTTCCAACGTCCACTTCCAACGTCCACTTCCAACGTCCACTTCCAACGTCCACTTCCAACGTCCACTTCCACTTTACACTGCGTGGAGATTTTAGATGTGTTTAAAACACTAAAAACAACCCATTACTATTCCTTAGCTCCACGGTGAACATGCAGTTGTTCAGTAAGAGGTGTGTGGCAATAACGCTCAGCTCGGACACCGGTGCTGCAGCCAGGACTTTTTGTGTGAAATAACCAGCGGGGTACAAAGCGAGGACTTAACGTCATGAGCAACGTCTGCATTTGTTGGTAACGTTTGACCTTGATTGACCGATCGGCCTTGGCCATATGGGGCTCCGGGCCGTACCTATGTACGGGGCGCACCTATGGGGAAACATTGAAATGTCAAGGTGGGGGTGGTCGCCACACGGCCCGCAGACATGTGGTCACCTTCCTTTTTGTAGTTGTGTTTGTTTACATTCTCGGGACCAGGAGGTGTGTGTGCACGCTTAAGATGAGGCGAGAGAAAGAAATAGGAGAAGTTGGATGAGTGTGTGAGTGAGTGAAAGATTGAGTAAGTGAGTGAGTGAAAGATTGAGCGAGTGAGTGGGTGAAAGAGGGAGTAAGTGAGTGAGTGAAAGATGGAGCGAGTGAGTAATTGAGTGATTTAAAGAGTGAGTGAGTGAAAGAGTGAGTACTTCAAGAGTAAATGAGTGAAAGAGTAAGTGAGTGGAAGAGTGAGTGAGTGAACGAGTGAGGCTAGGGGAGAAATAACAAATACGAAGCTTAAATATGTTTTACTGTTTATTAATTAAAAAAAAATGTTTTCTGCACATACTTTCTTTGCGTAATGCATTTTTAAAAAAAATGGTCCATTATTTTCTACCTTTTAATATGTTTTGATAGAAAGTCTTTCTAAAAAAATTAAACATTTTTTTTTCTATTTTTTAGTATTAAAACTAATTGTAATCTTTAAACTATCAAGAAAAGTATTCTTAACTTATTTAAACAGCAAATGCTTCACAAGTCTCCATTGAAATGACTTAACTGTTTACCTAGGCGTTAAACTAAAACTATGTTTGAAAAATAAATACATCTGAGCTGACCCACCCGCCCGTTCCTTCAACCGCCAAGCAGACGTAGCCAACCATGATAATTTGAGTGACGGTGTCAACCCACCTCCATCGGCCCATTCTTTTTTTTTTTTAGCTGTTCACCAGGTAAACACCGCACGAGAAATCTTAAAATGTCACGTGTGTAGACAAAAACAAAGTTAACACTCAACCCGCGCATGCACACACAAGAAGGAGATGTGAGTAGAGTCTTTACTTTAAGAAAAACCCAATTATTTACAGAACTGGCCGCGGTCCCTTGTGCATTGGGAATCTTGTCCACCTGTCCGCCAAACTTAAAGGTTTGAGAATCGCTGCTCCGAGGTACGCTACCCCCGCTTACCCTGTGCCGCTCTCCCCATGATCTGATCAAGTGGGGAGTGAGCCAGGTGAGAAGTGATCGTGTGTTAACACCAAGGTCTGGACTCCCACCAAACCATCCGCCGGAAATATGAGGTGAGCACCCTGTTAAAACGTCAACGGCCTGACGGGCCGCGTGGCATATCATGTGTGGCGTTGGAACGTGTGGTTAAGTATGTGTGACGTTGGCCAGTGTGGTAAAGTGTGTGTGTGTGGAGTCGGGCAGTGTGGTAATGTATGTGTGGGGTTTGGACAGAGTGGTAAAAACTATAAGTGTGGAGATGAAGAGTATGTTAAAATTATATGGGTTAGCATACAATATATAATATATCATACATCATCATCATCAACATACATACTTCTCTATGTAACAATGCCGTCACAAACGCCAAGGTTCAATGGCGTGCAAAACAAAATTCCACATTACTGCTCTAAAATACCGCAAGGGTTTTTGGTGCGTAATATATTCTCTTGTTTTTCGGAAATGGTCTCAATTTAAATATGGTGAAATAAATTTGGGGTGTAAAACGGGATTTGACATTAGACTATTAATATAGCCCAGGGGCGGGAAAATAAAAGTATGCGATTGCGAACCTGGATGAAAAAGGGATTGGGGGGGGGGGAGAGAAAGTGGGCGCTACTTGTTATTCTCATAAAGTGCATGGTCAAGTGACTTCAGGAGATTTGGAGGGGGGGGGATGTCACCCATTACCACCGCCATAGTTGGGGGGGGGGGTGTAGCTGCAGGGGAAAAGGAGTCTGGACATCAGGATATTGGTATGGTTCAGGGGCGATGTCGTACTGGGAGGGGAGGTAGCTCTAATGGGGAATCTTATAGAGTGCGTCACTTGAACGCATGTTTTGTCAAGTAACTTTAGAAGCTGGTCATTTCACACCTTGTGGGCGGCCACTGTTGTGGACATAAGGCGATGACGTTCTCTAATATCCCGTGTTTTTCAGTTATTAATTTATAAGTAAATTATTATTTTTTTTTGTAAGCGAAGTCTCATAGAATGTATTTTTTCATACTCTGTTATTACATTTCAAGGGCAAAGAAAAAAAAGCTTGTGGAGCGGGAGGCACATACAGAAGGGGCGTGGCTAGAGTGTTTGGCGCCCGGGGTCAAGATTCATTTTAAAGCACCTTCCTTTCTTTTTTTTCACCTCTCAAACCCTTTATTTTCATCAATAACATTATAGCAAAGCACATTTTGGCGCCCCTAAATAATCTGGTGCCTCGGGACATAAAAAATGTTCCCCCTGCCCCCCTCTTAGCTACGCCTCTGGGCACATATGAAAATAAATATCTCCAAGCCCTATTATGTTACAAATTTTGGACGTTGTTATGGATTTTAATTTAGAGATAAATAAACAGATTCTTTACACATATGGATGTATACTTCTAGCATTAAAAAAAGAATTTGTAATACATTGCGTGATCAAAAGGGGGGTGGAGTTGGGCATTACAGTGTTAATATAGTCTTGTGGAGTACGGTGGCATTAATAGAGGTGTTACAATCGCTTTTATTGTTTCAAACATGTTATGTGTGTGTGTGGGGGTGGTGGGGGGCTGGGGGAGGGAGGGGGACAAACAACGACTTTTAGATTTTGCCCCAGGCAGCACAAAGATATCCAACAGCAAAGTGTGCGTATTTTATGAGTATCTCCATATCTCAGAGGCCATAATTTGTGATACACACCGGAAGTTGGTATAGAGATGGTTTTAAACATATAAAATAATATTTTTAACCGTCTCATAAAACCTAGTTCACAAGGGGGTCAGGGGTGGGGGGTGTGCACATTTTTCTTCACGTGGATGACTTTATCTTTAAATCTGACGTCACAGCCGTGAAAAACTAGGTTTTGAGATGTTCTTTTAAGATGTGTCAATATATGTTGTGTCAATATATGTTGTGTCAATATATGTTGTGTCAATATATGTTGTGTCAATATATGTTGTGTCAATATATGTTGTGTCAATATATGTTGTGTCAATATATGTTGTGTCAATATCTGTTGTGTCAATATATGTTGTGCCAGTGTCGGAAAACACAGCTCAGCGGCGTTGACACGTCGTGGGCACATTCAATATATGTTGCGCCAGTGTCGGAGAACACAGCTCAGCGGCGTTGACACGTCGTGGACAAATTGACATAAGTGCCCCCTCACAGACGTCGTTGGAAAGGGGAAATAATGATGGATATATGATTTTCTCTGAAACTAAGGACAAGGAGATTTTTTCCCAATTTTTACAAAGACACAGGGGCGATGATATGGGTGGGCACATATGTCTATTAGTCATGTGATAAGGATAACAAAATGTTTTTATTTTTTTTTAATGCACCATAAACCTTACGTTAAAACAGATTTCAAGTACGAAAGAAAGAGAGTGCATAGAGTAGGGTCAATTTTATCTGGGTAACAATATCTCACAACCCAATCATTTAACTTTTACACGCGTGAAAATGTAATCGTTAAAATAAGAGCCATTAAAAAAAATTTTTTTTACTGGATTAATAATTTTTATAAAAAAAAAAACCGACACAAGTGTGCTAGAGACTTGAAAACCAATTAAGAAATTATTCTTTAGATTTAAGAATTCTAGGCCCCCCCTCCAATCCCCTTCCCCCGAACGAACAATTCGTCCAGGAAAGAGTCAAACGTTAAAAGTGAAAATAGCGCAACATGCCTTCCATTATTAACCGAGTAACACCGGGTCATATCATCTAGTAAAAAGAAAATATCATAAAGTCTAGTGCACTATAGTGCTGACCGCCGTACCGAAGAGTCAATGAAAATGAATTCATACCAGCGACCACGGATCGGGCCCGATAGCTGTACATTAGGGGGGGGGGGGGGAGAAAACAACAAAAACCCCTTAGGGG
>CAXITT010000181.1:192085-202491 GCA_964033795.1 Lymnaea stagnalis | reverse complement strand
AATGTCAAACAACAACTAGACTAGATGGCCAAGACAGTTTTTCTACAATGTCAAACAACAACTAGACTAGATGGCCAAGACAGTTTTTCTACAATGTCAAACAACAACTAGACTAGATGGCCAAGCCAGTTTTTCTACAATGTCAAACAACAACTAGACTAGATGGCCAAGACAGTTTTTCTACAATGTCAAACAACAACTAGACTAGATGGCCAAGACAGTTTTTCTACAATGTCAAACAACAACTAGACTAGATGGCCAAGCCAGTTTTTCTACAATGTCAAACAACAACTAGACTAGATGGCCAAGACAGTTTTTCTACAATGTCAAACAACAACTAGACTAGATGGCCAAGACAGTTTTTCTACAATGTCAAACAACAACTAGACTAGATGGCCAAGCCAGTTTTTCTACAATGTCAAACAACAACTAGACTAGATGGCCAAGACAGTTTTTCTACAATGTCAAACGACAACTAGACTCGACGGCCATGACAGTTTGATCACCATGTCAAACAACAACTAGACGGCAATGATCAGGTTGCCTATAACATACAACAACTACACATCTGTGACAGTTTGCTGCCAATGTCAATGGGTATTGGCAACGAAGCCAGCAATCGGCAGACGAAAGGCGGTAGAGTGACAGGCCCTAAATATTACAGCTAGGTGGAGATAATTTGGTAAGTACTGATGTCGGGTAATCTCCCCCTTTCTACTTAATCAAGCTGATCCCAACTGTGAATGTGTACGATCAGACGCAGCCGTAAGATTTAGACTTGAACACAAGAGGGAATCTCAAATGTCTGTTAAAACATCACAATTCTCAGCGTATCTCAACAATATTCATGTAATGTTATCTTTGAGGTGTTGTCTGGTTGGGGGGGGGGGGGGGGGGGTGTAAAAAAATGACTGATTCGGTTCAGTAGCCAGGGTTAGTAGTGCCGGGGGGAGGGGGGGGGCAAGATCTTTGTCGCGACTTGGGCGAAAAAACTCTCCAAGCCAAGCGGCCAGAAAAGCCGCACCTGAATTAAAAGGAACAAAGGTGCCTCTCTGTCTGGGCGGACCGGTCCCCACCGCACCCCCCTTCTTACGCCACTGGAAAGATGGGCTAAATTTATAGACAGCAACCCCTAAAAGTGGAAGGGGTGGGGCGGGTCGGGGCTAGCGCGTGCAGTAAATATAAAATGGTATAGTATATTTTAAGAGGACAGTGACCCACACAAGACACACTGCTGGTCATCTTCTGCATCCTGGTCCATTTCCAGCCATCTTGACTTGTCGTTGGAATAAACGGGCAACAGCGAGAGAGTCAGGCGGACGAATTGATCAACGCGCCCTCACTTCAAAACCGAACTACAGCCCAAGTCAAGGCTGCAGCCGAAGTAAAGGTTGCGGCCCAAGGCAAGGCTACAGCCCAGGTCAAGGCTGCCGCTAAAGTCAAGGCTACTGCCCAAGTCAAGGCTGCAGCCCAGGTCAAGGCTTCAGCCCAGGTCAAGGCTACAGCCCAAGTAAAGGCTGCAGTCCAAGTCGAGGCTACAGCCCAGGTCAAGGCTACAGCCCAAGTCAAGGCTACCGCCCAAGTCAAGGCTACCGCCCAAGTCAAGGCTGCAGCCCAGGTCAAGGCTACCGCCCAAGTCAAGGCTGCAGCCCCAGCCAAGGCTACAGCCCAAGTCAATGCTACCATCCAAGTCAAGGCTACCGCCCAAGTCAAGGCTACCGCTAAAGTCATGGCTACCGCTCAAGTCAAGGCTACAGCCTCAGTCAAGGTTACAGTCCAATTCAAGGCTACCGCCCAAGTCGAAAAATTGCCTTGGTCACCTTTGGGTCTGAAGGACGAACATTGGTATATTTTTAACGGACAAATCATTCGCTTTCCGTTCCGGAGCTAGATATAAGTAAACTAGAAACATGATTTTTATCCGAAGCTTAGCTATATGCAAATTGGGAAGAAGATTTCACCTGGAGCTGAGCTCACAGCTCAGTTGACGGAGCTCGGAGTCAGAGATGATTTATGGCGTAATTGTCCGGCATATTTTCTCAAGCCCGCAGCCGCCATAACCGGCTCCGGACGGAGGTATCCCAACGCTTCATCCGTCGGCATATTTGATCAGCGGTCGCGGTGAATTGCTGGAAGCCGCAGGTCAACACAATGTGGCTTCCCCTTAACCTCGTCCGTGGCCTGGTGTCACCTTGGCGTGGCCTTGACGAGGTCGAATCAATAACACGACGCGTCTTGACAGGCAGGCCAGGAGCCGAGCGTGGAGCCGGCAGTACGTAGTAAAGCCATCAGTCGTAGTAAAGCCAGGAGTCGTAGTAATTTCAGAGAGGCAGACGGGCAAGGGAGGCAGGCAGGGGAGGGGTAAAGTGCTTTTAGCAGGAATTAGTCCGTCATATCGGATATCGCCAAGCCTAGTCTACTATTGTGAACTGGTGTATTGATGTATAGCCAAGCCTAGTCTACTATTGTGAACAGGTGTATTGATGTGTAGCCAAGCCTAGTCTACTATTGTGAACTGGTGTATTGATGTATAGTCAAGCCTGGTCTACTATTGTGAACTGGTGTATTGATGTAAAGTCAAGCCAAGTCTACTATTGTGAACTTGTGTTGATGTATAGTCAAGCCTGGTTTACTATTGTGAACTGATTTACCAATTGATGTAAATAAACTCTGAAAGCTTGTTAACTTGGCGGTGGAGATTTTCTTGATATTCGTCAACCCAGCCACGAAGCAAACATAAATCAGATGCACTTCAGTAACTGCCAGACAGACATCTGATAGCTTGACATGCTGCCAGTAGTATCCACCATGCTGCAACTATCACTCAGACACTTCACTAACTGCCAGATATCTCATAGCTTGACATGCTGCCAGTAGTATCCACCATGATGCAACTATCACTCAGACACTTCACTAACTGCCAGCCATCTGACAGCTTGACATGCTGCCAGTGGCCACCACGGGCCAAAGATATCTGGCAGCGGCAAATATCGAACAGTAACCCCGGACACTGTCCTTTAGGGGCCCGAGTAAACAGAAATAAAATACATCAATATCCTTTTTATAACAAAAAAGTATCACGTGTCTGAATGCTCAAGTTCGGGAACTTCTCCAATAATTTGACTTCGGCTTCATCAGTTTACGCAAGCCCAGGAACAATGCCAGTTGGAAACTAAAGAATTGGCTTTGGTGGCGGTTCGCGTGCGACGACTGACTACGAGTTTAGGGATTTGATCAAAAGTGAAGAAGAAAAAAAAGCGCAAATCCATAGGGAGACAAAAAAAATTTTCGCTGTGAACTTTGACCCCCTTTTTTATGTGCATCGATGAAATTAACGGAATACAGCGAAGCCAGCCGAGAAATTCACTTTGGTGACCAGGGGCCAGGCTCAGACATGGCCAAGAATGGACGAGTCTCGTCAACAGGCTTCTGTGTGTTGTATGTGTGTAGTGTGTGTGAGGTATGTGATGTGTGGTGTGGTGTGGGTGCATGGGGGTTGGTTATTTGGTGCGTCGGGAGACATCAAATTCTGCAAGATTTAGTTAACCAGTTCAAAATGCGCACCTGTCTGTGTGCGTGTGCATCTGTGCGCAGTAGTGCACACTTGCGTCTCCGTACTTGCGTCTCCGCGTAGGAGTGCATTCGTTTGCGCGTGCGCTCATCCAGGACGTCTAGGACGATGGTCCTAAAGCATTGGATCCATCATACGAACAGCAACACCCAACTGTGCTGTGGTTCATAACACCCAACTGTGCTGTGGTTCATAACACCCAACTGTGCTACGGTTCATAACACCCAACTGTGCTATGGTTCATAACACCCAACTGTGCTACGGTTCATAACACCCAACTGTGCTACGGTTCATAACACCCAACTGTGCTACGGTTCATAACACCCAACTGTGCTGCGGTTCATAACACCCAACTGTGCTACGGTTCATAACACCCAACTGTGCTACGGTTCATAACACCCAACTGTGCTACGGTTCATAACACCCAACTGTGCTGTGGTTCATAACACCCAACTGTGCTACGGTTCATAACACCCAACTGTGCTACGGTTCATAACACCCAACTGTGCTACGGTTCATAACACACAACTGTGCTATGGTTCATAACACCCAACTGTGCTACGGTTCATAACACCCAACTGTGCTACGGTTCATAACACCCAACTGTGCTACGGTTCATAACACCCAACTGTGCTACGGTTCATAACACCAAACTGTGCTACGGTTCATAACACCCAACTGTGCTACGGTTCATAACACCCAACTGTGCTACGGTTCATAACACCCAACTGTGCTACGGTTCATAACACCCAACTGTGCTATGGTTCATAACACCCAACTGTGCTATGGTTCATAACACCCAACTGTGCTATAGTTCATAACACCCAACTTTTCTATGGTTCATAACACACATACATTTTTTTTCATGTCATCCGTCGTCAGTGTCAGCGTAGTGATAGGACAGACGTTTTGAGATATAAATATATAAAATACAATCATAAATCCCCACTGTTTGTATAGTCGCATGCCCTTTTAAGATATGACTGAAGTTGTCATCCACTGGATGCCGCACAATTCCGTCACAAAATTAACACTATTCAGTCACAAACCTGTCACGATTCTGTCAAAAACATAACATTATTTTGTCACAAATCTGCCACGATTCTGTCACAAACATAACATTATTTTGTCACAAATCTGCCACGATTTAATTATTTGTGTCTCATTAATCCACTTTTTCTGTCACAAATATATCACGATTCTGTCACAAGTCTGTCACTGAGCACATGTCAAAGCTTCAAATTAATATAGTAAGGAGAGTGGAAGGGTGTGTATATGATTTGGTTGGGGGGGGGGAGAACGGTAGACGGTTCTTGTAATTATTGCGTTGATAGCATTTATAGTTTTTTAACATCACACTTATATGCAAGAAGAGGAACACTATATACCAACATTTAAAAGAGGAACATCATATACCCAACATTTAAAAGAGTGTGGAAGGGGGTGTATATGATTTGGTTGGGGGGGGGGGGAGAACGGTAGACGGTTCTTGTAATTATTGCGTTGATAGCATTTATAGTTTTTTAACATCACACTTATATGCAAGAAGAGGAACACTATATACCCAACATTTAAAAGAGGAACATCATATACCCAACATTTAAAAGAGGAACACCATATACCCAACATTTAAAAAGAGGAACACCATATACCCAACATTTAAAAGAGGAACGCCATATACCCAACATTTAAAAGAGGAACACCATATACCCAACATTTAAAAGAGGAACACCATATACCCAACATTTAAAAGAGGAACACCATATACCCAACATTTAAACATCACAACCATATGCAACAAGAGGAACACCATATACCCAACATTTAAACATCACAACCTTATGCAACAAGAGAAACACCATATACCCAACATTTAAACACCACAACCATATGCAACAAGAGGAACACCATATACCCAACATTTAAACATCACACCCATATGCAACAAGAGGAACACCATATACCCAACATTTAAACATCACACCCATATGCAACAAGAGGAACACTATATACCCAACATTTAAACATCACACCCATATGCAACAAGAGGAACACCATAACCCCCACCCACACACACACTCGGGTTCTGATATCAGTCTGGTTGTTACATGCAGAGAGAGGCCTTCAAGGATGTGATATACAATGATATGATCTACAGGCCTACGAGGATATGATCTGCAGGCCTAAGTAAAGGCAGTTAACGAATCAACGTTGACATCGGTACACATGTGCCCCGGCCAACCTTCATCTTTATGACTTAAGCTGAGGGCAAAGTCAAGTGTTGTATACCATCATGGTTGGTGCGTCTGTGTTAGACACAAGGGTCTGTGTAAGACATAGTGGAATGTGTCAGACACAGGGAAATGTGTTAGACAAACGGAAATGTGTTAGACACACGGGAATGTGTTAGACACACGGCAATGTGTTAGACACACGGGTCTTTGTTAGACACGCGGGAGTGTGCTAGACAAACGGGAGTGTGTTTACACATGTGCGTGTTTTAGAAAATGTGATAGAACGTGTTGTCATCAGCAACGAGTCTATGCGCCAAGTTTCAGCTCGATAGGTTGGCGGGAGGCTGGTGAACTACCCGTCCGAAGATTTTGCCGGCCACGAGCAAAAGCGACGTTAATATAATGGACTCTAAAATCCACATTTGCTTTAAGCGTGTACCGTAAATTAATCCTTGTTTTAACAAAAAAATTTACACTGCCAAGAACTTTGGTTAAATAAACTTGTGTTTGATGTCCACAAAGAATGACAACTCTGCAGGTATATGTAAAGTGGAGAGTCACGTACGGAGCATAATCGGACGTTCAAGAGGGTTACCTCCCTGGAGGGTGACTTTAAATAAACGATTCATTCAAGCAGGATTTGAGGTTTGGGGGGGGGGGGGCTTTTTTTTGGGAGGGGGGGGGGCGGGGGAAGCGTACATTGTTCGCTTACCCATCTTATGAACTAGGCATCAGAAATACTTGTACCGGTAGAAGAGTGGGGCAACATAGCTTTAAAAGTGTAGCGCTATATATCTGTAGAAGAGTGGAGCAACATAGCTTTAAAGGTGTAGCGCAGTATAGCTGTAGAAGAGTGGGGCATAATAGTTGGTAGAAGACTGGGGCAATATAGCTGGTAGAGAGTGGGCTAGCTGTCTTTTTTTCCCCCAGATATATTTTTGCCTAACTAGATGCCATTTTTCCCAGATGCTATTTTTCCCAGATGCCATTTTGCCTAGATGTCATTTTGCAGTTTACACTATAAAAAACATACTTTCATTTAGGGCACCGTTGTGTGTTCTCTTTCTGATTGTATGTTTATGTTAGATGTCAGCTGTTCGAGAAACTCGTCTAGTGCTGAGAATCTTGACAGAATTAACACACTTTGACAGAATAAACGCGTTTTGACAGAGTAAACACTTTTTGACGGAAAAAAACACGTTTTAGCAGAAGAAAACACGTTTTGACAGAATAAACACGATTAGACAGAATAAACACGTTTTGACAGAATAAACACGATTTGGCAGAATAAACACGTTTAGACAGAAATAACGCGTTTGACAGAATAAACACGATTAGACAGAATAAACACGTTTGAAAAGAATTGACATAAGTTAACGAGGTCAGTGACAGGAATCATTGAGGAACATGTGCAAGGCGTATCCCAAAAAATATATCAATAATAAACCAACAACATTCCGCGGGTTCTCGTCCCCCTTGTACTTATGATGACACAGAGGTCGCCCCCTGGCTGTAAGATAAATGTTCAAACTGTTGGGAATTGTGCCACGGGTTCATTGATAGTGAGTTCGTGCATTCCATCGACGATAATCAACCACGGCGGCACGACCATGTGACTGTTCGATCACGTGACGTCTTGTGACAACCGTTTCTGTCCAGAGTATCTCGGCTGACGTCAGACGCAAGGGTCGGAGACTCGGAGACGCGCGAACTCACGGGAGGTTTGAAGAGAACTGGAGACGCAGCCTCTTGGGCGCATTTAGAGAACATCGGGAGAAAAAATGTTCACTACGATGATTGGTGTAACCTTATTAATGATAATCATGTTGTCATACACGTGCTTATGCATAAATGGTCATATAAACTTAAGGACCATAATCCAAAGTAGTAGAGGAATGAAACAAAAGGTCACATGGGACGGAACCCCAGGTCACAGAGAAATGAGAGCCAAAAAGTCAAATAGGAATGAAACCCAAAGTCATATAGGAATGAGACCCAAAGTCATATAGGAATGAGACCCAAAGTCATATAGGAATCAAACCCAAGGTCATACAGGAATGAAACCCAAGGTCATACAGAAATGAAACCCAAGGTCATATAGGAATGAAACCCAAGGTCGCAAAGAAAGGAAACCCAATGTCATATGGAATGAAACCGAAGGTCATACAGGAATGAAACTCAAGGTCATACAGGAATGAAACCCAACGTCATATAGGAATGAAACACAAGGTCATACAGAATGAAACCTAAGGTCGTACAGAAATGAAACCCAATGTCATACAGGAATGAAACCCAACTCATATAGGAATGAAACCCAAGGTCGCAGAGAAAGGAAACCCAAGGTCATATGGAATGAAACCGAAGGTCATACAGGAATGAAACTCAAGGTCATATAGGAATGAAACCCAACGTCATATAGGAATGAAACCGAAGGTCGCAGAGAAAGGAAACCCAATGTCATAGGAATGAAACACAAGGTCATACAGGAATGGAACTCAAGGTCATACAGAAATTAAACTCAAGGTCATACAGGAATTAAATTCAAGGTCATGCAGGAATGAAACCCATCGTCATATAGGAATGAAACCCAAGGTCGCGGATAAAAGAAACCCAAGGTCATATTGGAATGAAACCCAAGGTCATACAGGAAAGAAACTCAAGGTCATACAGGAATGAAAACCCAACGTCATATAGGAATGAAACCCAAGATCGCAGAGAAAGGAAAACCAAGGTCATACATTGTAACGGACTATGTTTTCACATGTAAACAGAGAGGTAGCATGAGTGGACAGTGAGTGTGTTCACCAGGTTTTTCCACGGGGAGAGACAATCAATGTGGATTGTATTTTTGAGAACAAATGTGAACTCCACGTTTTTGGAGAGTAAAATTATGTTTTTGTCAGAGCGGTTGTTTTGCACGCTTTGCTGGTAATGAAGTATGAGTTGACTGAGATAGTAGAGAGCTGAGCGCAGAGCAGTAGAGTCAGTCAGTAGCGTGAGAGCTGTGTGATTAGACAGTTGAGCTGAGTTATAGTAGTCTGAGGACGTGTCTTTCTTAATGATGGAATACTATAGATATATATGTGAAATTACATTCATGCAAGGATTATTTATTAATATTATCAATATGAAGTGTGTTCAATAAAGTACTGTGAGTTTTAACTAGAATTGAGTATTCTTCTTTACGTGCCTGAATAATAAGTGAAAGAATGAAGAAGACTGAGTCGGCATCCTGAAGCGTTAATATAAGTAACCATACTACTGACATAACCCACAGCATAAGAAATAACATCCCACGCCATGTCAGAGTAGAAGATGTGTTACATACATGAATGAAACTCAAGGTCATACAGGAATGAAACTCAACGTCATGTAGGAATGAAACCCAAGATCGCAGAGAAAGGAAACCCAAGGTCATACATGAATGAAACTCAAGGTCAGACAGGAATGAAACCCAAGGTCATACAGGAATGAAACTCAAGTCATACAGGAATTAAACTCAACGTCATATAGGAATGAAATCCAAGGTCGCAGTGAAAGGAAACCCAAGGTCATACGGGAACGAAACTCAAGGTCTTCCCGGAATGAAACCCAACGTCATATAGGAATGAAACCGAAGATCGCAGCGGAAGGTAACCCCAGGAATAAAACCCGAAGTAACAAAGAAAGGTAACTTCACAGACGACGAGAAGCCCCAGATCACATAAGCCGTAAAGCGAAACTCCCACAGCAAACATCACCAATCTTGACTGTCCACCAGGCGACCTGGTTACCGCGACGTAACAGGCCGGGCAACAACAACACAGCAATAACGAAACAACCAATAACAGACCAATTTCGGTCATACGTCACAGCGGTTACATCAGGTCAGATTCTGGTTTCTTTAGACCTACTGTCAGACCTACTATCAAACCTTTTGTCAGATCTCCTGTCAGACCTACTGTCAGAACTAATGTCAGACCTACTGTCAGAACTAATGTTAGACCTACTGTCAGACCTGCTGTCAGAACTACTGTCAGACCTACTGTCAGACCTGCTGTCAGAACTAATGTCCGAATACTGTCAAACATAATGTCAGTTCTACTATTGTCAGACCTACTGATAAACCTACTGTCAAATCCATTGTCACATCTACCGTCATATCTACTGTCAGATCTACTGTCAGACCTACTGTCAGACCTACTGTGATACATCCTGTCAGACGTACTGTGGCCGGATCACTGAGTTTCAACCACTTGTATTTTCAACCGCTTTCGTCAGTTCATCAAACCACCTAAGAGTGGGAGTGGGGAGGGGGGGGCAGTTATTGAAGGGGTGACGAATGGAGATAACGACTGTCACCTGGAGCTCGATTCTATGTCTATTTCAAGTCGCCTGTGTCCTACTTACCTGGACATGTGATATAGGGACACCGTCGGCCTTGTTATGATAGTGTTAGCAGTTCAAAACGTGCCGTTCGGCAGCGGTCCCCTCTCCTTAATGTCCCCAACACGGTACATCCGAACTTGATGCGCTCCTACGTAGTCGGTAAAAAAAAAGTGTTGTTGTTATTTGTCCGTCGCCACAACCCCCCCCCCCCCCCCCCCCCCCCCCCCCCCCCC
>CAXITT010000181.1:171482-188913 GCA_964033795.1 Lymnaea stagnalis | reverse complement strand
CTCCCTCCCTCCCTGTCTGTCTCTCCCTCACTCTCTCTCCCCCCCTCCCTGTCTCTCTCCATTTCTCTCTCTCTCTCCCTCCCTCCCTCTCTCCCCCCCTCTCTCTCTCTCTCCCTCCCTGTCTCTCTCTCCCTCCCTCTCTGTCTGTCTCTCCCTCCCTCCCTGTCTGTCTCTCTCCCCCTCTCTCTCTCCCTCCATCCCTCCCTGTCTCTCTCCATTTCTCTCTCCCTCCCTCCCTGTCTGTCTGTCTCTCTCTCCCTCCCTCCATGTCTCTCTCCATTGCTCTCTCTCTCTCCCTCCCTCCCTGTCTCTCTCTCCCTCCCTCCCTCCCTCCCTGTATCTCTCTCCCCCTCCCTCCCTCTCTCTCTCTCTCCCTTTCTCCCTCTCCATTTAATATGCTGAAGAAGCATTTTAACACATTTGACAGCATCGTGATCAGTCATAGTCATCGGTCCGTATTTAGGTCACACGTGACCACTGGGATGACCCCAAGTGACAGCAGTCGGACTGGACTTATCGGAAGTTGTGGCACGTAACAGGGGCGGAGAAAAAATATAGTAAACTGGACTCATCGGTTTTAAAACCCTCTGTTCTAGAAATGGTGTCGCATTATCGTTATAGGGTGTCTAACTAGGTCTCAGATGTGCACAGAGAAACACATGCGCCACCTGATAATTACATTATATCATGGAATTAAGTCTTGGAGTCTTGTCCATAAACAGAGAATGGAGAAAGCCTACCACTGGGGAAGAGAAGTGAATGGCAATGTGTGCAGTTCACGTGTTTAAGATGTGTAGCAACACACCTATCTGCGTATTATTCTTACTGCACACCTGCATGTGTGTTATTTGTGCCAACACACCTCGTGCGTCTCAGAACTGTTACTACACACCTGTGCCAGTCTGACATTGTATTCAGTGGTGCAGTGCACGCAATACAGTTAAAGGATTACATCAATGAAATGGACCGTGACCGAAGAGAAGTGACCTCGTAAAGGGGGGGGGGGGGAGGGGGGCTATTTCATCTCTTTGTGTTTGAATTTAAGACCGTGACGGGTTGAATGCTGCACAACCTACAGCACCACCAAATACTGAATACACTATTGCACCATCTAATGCACCATCTAATGCATCCCTTACTGCACCATCTATAACACCAACTACAGCATCATCGACTGTACCAACTACAGCATTCACTTTAGCACCAACTAGAGCATCAATTTTAGCACCAACTACAGCATCAACTTTAGCACCAACTACAGCATCAACTTTAGCACCAACTACAGCATCAACTTTAGCTCCAACTACAGCATCAACTTTAGCACCAACTACATAACCAACTTGAGCACCAACTACAGCATCTCTGGGACCAACTACCGTATCAACTTTAGCACCAACTACTGCATCAAATTTAACACTAACGACAGAATCAACCTTGGCATCAACTTAAGCACCGATTACAGCATCAACATAAGCACCAACTCCAGCATCCACCTTAGCACCAACTGCAGCAACAACTGCTACACAATCAACGGGCCCACGATCAGATCCATGGTTGGTTAGTTTAAGTGTCATGGCAACGGCTGATGCGATTAAGGGAAGCCTGAATAATGAATGACTTTACATAAATCATGAGTTATTAATGGCCCGTAATTGACCCCGCAACGCTACGTTAGCCCTGACAGATGACACAACTACCCTCAACCGCTACAGTAGCCCTGACAGATGACACAGATAACCCCAACCGCTACAGTAGCACTGACAGATGACACAGATAACCCCAACTGCTACAGTAGCACTGACAGATGACACAAATACCCCCAACCGCTACAGTAGCACTGACAGATGACACAAATACCCCCAACCGCTACAGTAGCCCTGACAGATGACACAAATACCTCCAACCGCTACAGTAGCACTGACAGATAACACAAATAACCCCAACCGCTACAGTAGCACCGACAGATGACACAAATACCCCCAACCGCTGCAGTAGCACTGACAGATGACACAAATATCCCTAACCGCTACAGTAGCACCGACAGATGACACAGATAACCCCAACCGCTACAGTAGCACTGGCAGATGACACAGATAACCCCAAACGCTACAGTAGCACCGACAGATGACACAAATACCCCCAACCGCTACAGTAGCACTGACATATGACACAGATAACCCCAACCGCTACAGTAGCACTGACAGATGACACAGATAACCCCAACCGCTACACTAGCACTTACAGTAGCACCGACAGATGACACAAATAACCCCAACCGCTACAGTAGCACTGGCAGATGACACAGATAACCCCAACCGCTACAGTAGCACCGACAGATGACACAAATACCCCCAACCGCTACAGTAGCACTGACATATGACACAGATAACCCCAACCGCTACAGTAGCACTGACAGATGACACAGATACCCCCAACCGCTACAGTAGCACTGACAGATGACACAAATACCCCCAACCGCTACAGTAGCACTGACAGATAACACAAATAACCCCAACTGCTACAGTAGCACCGACAGATGACACAAATACCCCCAACCGCTGCAGTAGCACTGACAGATGACACAAATATCCCCAACCGCTACAGTAGCACTGACAGATGACACAGATAACCCCAACCGCTACAGTAGCACTGACAGATGAAACAGATAACCCCAAACGCTACATTAGCACCGACAGATGACACAAATACCCCCAACCGCTACAGTAGCACTGACATATGACACAGATAACCCCAACCGCTACAGTAGCACTGAAAGATGACACAGATACCCCCAACCGCTACAGTAGCCCTGACAAATGACAAAGATATAAACTAGCTAATCGAGCGTTTCAAAGGTCAATGAGTGCGCCGTAAGGTGTGACCGCGACGTCAACTCTCGGGGATGGTGGCTGTGGATCAAGGGTTCTTAACGTGTAGATCCCGGACCCCTTCGAGTTCTGACAAATGGTGTCAGGGTTCCGCGAGCTGCACTTCCTTTATAATTTAATTTCATGTAATACCCCCTCTCCCCTCCACAATTTATTTTCTAAGGAGCCCGTGCCCCCCCCCCCCAACCAAAAAAAAAACAACACATTGAAACTTTACAAATTTATTTTTTTTAAACATATCAGTATCAAACTTTGGGGAAATACCCATACACAATGGCAACACGATTGCCAAGTACAGTCAGTCGTATTGTGTAAAAGAGGATACTGTCTTTTTGTCCACAATACCATTGAATGTACGTGTTTTGTGTGTGTGTGTTTTTTTTTGTTGTTTTTTGTGGGGGTGGGGGCGCTTTTGACAGGGCGCCCCTTGTGTATAATCCTCCACCTTATACATTTGACCGCTTCTATGGTACTGTTAGGACAACAGGGAGAAGCAGAACGTTTGAGAAGGTGATAAATGCATACAGTGCCGTGAAAAGGGGCAGCCGCCCGGGCGCCAACAGGAAGGGGCGTCAACATGGAGGGGGCCCAAAAGTCGTCAATTATCCAAATATTTATAGATGCTATTCCTTCATCAGAAATCATTTATTGAAGAAAAGAGGGTGGAGGTGCGCCGAATTAAGGCTTTACCCTTCTTTGATTGCAAATAAATTTGAAGTATAAACGGTAAACATAAATGCTAATTATAAATGTGTATAAATGAAATGCAACAAACCTGTTCGTGCACCATTCTCTTCTGTGATCACGTGACTAATATCCATTTTTTTTAAAAAAATGTTCGTGCGTGTGTTAACCTTGTCTTCGTCCAGGTACTTCCAAATATCCCCGAAAAGAATGGATCAGGAACAGGTATAGATCATTGTGTAGTTAAACACTCTCACAACAGTCAAGACCAACACCGTCGTACAATGGTTGACATCCCGTCAAGCAGGAATCCAATCTTCAGATGAACACGTGTTAGTGGGCGCACGCGGACATTAACATAGACATAGCACATGTGTCGGTTTGCAACAACAGGAACACACGAGGATATTAACATAGACATAGCACATGTGTCGGTTTGCAACAACAGGAACACACGAGGATATTAACATAAACATAGCACATCTGTCGGCTAGCAACAACAGGAACACACGAGGATATTAACATAGACATAGCACATCTGTCGGCTAGCAACAACAGGAGGATATTAACATAAACATAGCACATCTGTCAGCTTGTTTTTTTCTGAAGCGTTAAGCCCCGAGAGGAATGGCGAGGGCTTATACTAAGCCATGTGGGGAAAGAACACAAATCGATTAACCATGCATTTAGTCAAGGGGATAAATGTAAATCATAAACATCCACATTCGAGTCGTTGTAAATTAGTAAATTTTACACCTCGCGGAAATGAAGTTGAAAGACATTGCGTCCGAGGAATAAAAAACAAAAACAAACATTTCACACGCTTCACGATCGAAACGAAGCTTAGTTTTACGGGCCTTTGAAGTTTTGAGACTTTAAATGGTGTTGAAGTACACCTGATGCCATTTCAGCTCAATGCTGCAACATTAAAGAGTAACCAAAATGAGATTTGAAATAGCGTGAATTTATACAGGGAAAACAGTCCCATTTATACGGAAAGATATGAACTAACGCACGACCGACGTACACGCTCGGGTATTGTTAAGTATATTTTGTCAAATAGGGCGCTAGAATGTTATGACAATCTGGTCAGTGGCCAGCTGGCTAAGAATGCATTTGTCGTGCTTGCACCGTGGTGGCTAAAACGGTTGATTGGTAAAAAAAAGTTACAATCTTTAAAAAAAAATAAAAAAAAAAATTACCCTTTCATTTAAAAAGAATTTTTTTTTTTCCAAGCGATGGTGTCATCAGTTGGTAGTGGCGGTGTGATTTGATGGGACATGGTGGTATCGTCAGTAGCTAGCTGTGGTGCTATAAATAGAGGGTGGCGATGGTGGTAGTGGTGGTGGTGCTATCAATAGACCAGCGGTGATGTTGTCAACAGTGATCGTGGTGGCGTTATTAATAGGTAGTGGCGGTGCGACTAATGCAGACACGTTCCAATCTCTCCTGTAAGAGTAACAGTAACATTGAAAGTGTCTGAGCGTAGGGTTTACTGCGCACGAACAAAGACATGCTCGTTTTAAAGTTAAAGCCCGAGCCTGCCGTCGAGGCATTGGCCATGCAAGTGGGGAGGTGTGGGGAGGAGGAAATAAAATGACTTTTAACTGTGTAACCAATCGTCAGCTGTCTTACACACGCATAAAAGAAAAATGCACGGTGTTCAAGGATATATATATATAATCTGTGTGTGTATATATATAGCGTTTAAACGTATATATTTGGTATTTGAGATATGAAGCGCTTATTTTCGTTATAACTTGCAGGGCTGTTTACATAAAAAAAAATGACTCAAATGAAACTACAGAATTTGCTCAGCACGATAATCTTCAACGCTTCACGTTAATTTGAATCCGGTAATCGGATAATCTCTGATGTCTTCAAACATATCCCTTCCATGCATATCTCTATCCTGTGCTGTATGGGATAGCTTTGCCCTTCAAACATATCCCTTCCATGCATATCTCTATCCTGTGCTGTATGGGATAGCTTTGCCCTTCAAACATATCCCTTCCAAGCATATCTCTCTCCTGTGCTGTATGGGATAGCTGTGCGCTTCCCTCTTTTCAAATCTTTTGTTACTGCTGTGTAAGAAGCTCTATGTCAACTTATTGTGTATAAAAATACAGAGGCAATAAAACGAGAAATTGAAGTGTCTCTACATTTCATTGCCACTTGTCTCTAAAAGACACATTAAGTAACTATACACTCAATCTAAAAGACACAATAAGTAACTATACACACAATCTAAAAGACACATTAAGTAACTATACACACAATCTAAAAGACACATTAAGTAACTATGCACACAAACACTACATTCCTTAAAAAACAACTTTGTTTACTTGAAAAAAGGATTGGGTGGAAAAGGGGGGGGGGGCAAATTTAACTTTTAAAATACGAAAAACAGGTTTCTTGGCAAAAAGTTAGGGTACAACGAAGAGGTTAGATTTTTTTTTTTAAATATTAAACCCACCAACTGTAAAAGATCATCCAGAATCATCCTTTGGTACAGAATCATCCTTTAGTACAGAATACCATTTAGTACAGAATCACCTTTTAGTACAGAATCACCATTTAGTTCAGAATCACCATTTAGTACAGAATCACCATTCAGCTCAGAATCACCACTTAGCTAACACGTTTAGACGATAAAACACCACGCGAGGAGCAGAACGAAGTAAATAACTGATTACGATTATCGCGACACACAACAGGACGCAACGCAACACAACACAACACTCTTTGAAAGGACCCGTCAAGCCAGTGTTCCCATTAAAACCGCCCGTCTCCCCGATAGCTATTCCGTCAATGTGCACCGTGCCCAATAACAGTTTTAGTAGTGAACACGGCTATCTTCCTTCGGTCGGAATATGGGCCCAAGTGCCGGCAAGATTAAACTCAGTGAAGGTTGAAGAAAGGAGAAGAGGGGGGAAAATTTGTATTGTCAAATAACAGGTTTATAATAGACGTTTAAAAAAAAAAAAAAAAAAAAAAAAAAAAAAAAAAAAAAAAAAAAAAAAAAAAAAAAAACGGAAAATCGGAAGAAGGGGAATAACCATGATCGTTTTTCTAATAATCTCAAGAAACGTAACTCTTTTTCGCTCATGCTCTACTCTGAACACGGATATTTCCCATGCCCGCTATTTATAGAAATAGATCATCGACGATTCAAGGTTCAGACGTCAGTTGTGCTAGACTGGAGTCGGAGTCGACTCCTGATTAATTTTTTTGTTTAAAGAAGAAAAAAATACATTAACATTAGTTGGGTTCTTTCTAGGTGTGTTCGTGTCTGTTGTGTTACACAAGCTGAGTGACTCTTAGCTGTCTTATCTTACAGCTAAAGTCTGACTTATCTATACAGCCCAAGTCTGACTTATCTATCATACAGCCCAAGTCTGACTTATCTTACAACCAAAGTCTGACTTATCTATACAGCCCAAGTCTGTCTTATCTATACAGCCCAAGTCTGACTTATCTATCATAAAGCCAAAGTCTGACTTATCTTCAGCCCAAGTCTGACTTATCTTACAGCCCAAGTCTGACTTATCTTTAGCCAAATTCTGACTTATCTATCTTACAGCCAAATTCTGACTTATTTTACGGTGTTATAGAGAGCCTGTTTACATATTTTCTCGTGCGTGCCCTCTGATTGACCCCGCATGAGACGCTGTGTTCACAAAGGGGCGTGGCTTAGGCCTTTGAAGTAACTTGTTGACGCCGCCAACGAATAAAAATAATTAATCTGTTCCAAATAGTATTTGGTAGAATGATTGGGATTTTTCCCGAAATGTCTCGAAGGCAGGGCTTGGGCGTCGGTAGACCCACCTATATAAGGGATTGACAGGCACGGACGAGGGACGGAGATTTCATATAGATTCTCTTAACATTACGAGGCGTGTTTTATTCTTTTGTGTATTTGTGTGCTCCTACTTATATGTGTAATAAAGCGTAATAAATAACCGTAGTAATAAAGATTAACATAATTGTGTGTACCGGTACGACATCTGCCATACTGTAAGTTGAAGATTGTAATTTTATTTTATTTTATTTTGTAATTATCTTAAGACATAATAAATCTTAATTAATTGTAACTAGAAACTGTTTTGGGTCGTATCTTTAATATTGTTGATTATATGGTATCGTCCTTTGTTAGGCACTGTTTACAACGAGCCAATTAAAATTAAAATAGGAGATTAATTTCTCCCAATACAAGTCAGTGCGTAACATACGGCTAAAGTCTGACTTATCTTGAATGACGTATCTCTGATTGTAATGGGCAGAGGAAATCAGTGATTGTGATGGGAAAAATGAGTCAGTAAGATTGTGATGGTGAAAGGAATTCAGTGATTGTGATGTTGAAAGGAAGTCAGTGATTGTGATGGTGAAAGGAAGTCAGTGATTGGGAGTGGATAAGAAATCAGTGCTTGTGATTGGGGAACAAACCAGCCGGTTGGACATGACGTAAAATTCCTCAATTTTTTACTGATCAGCATTTTATGCAATAAAAAGATTATGTCATGATTTGTCATGCTAATATCAGTTTATCTTTGACAACTTCAGCCACGGGGATCAGACAACTGTCAGAATTTGCACTACATTGGATACCCTTGGATAACCTGCCCTTGACAAGGGCAAAAAGCGTCTACAGCCGCTTAGAAGTTAGTGGTGTATACTCTTTATACTATACTACTAGTCACAGACTATACTCTTTATTCTTTAATACTAGTCACAGACTATACTCTTTATTCCATACTACTAGTCACAGAGTATACTCTTTGTTCTATACTACTAGTCACAGACTATACTCTTTATACTATACTACTAGTCACAGACTATACTCTTTATTCTATACTACTAGTCACAGACTATACTCTAAATTCTATACTACTAGTCACAGACTATACTTTTTGTTCTATACTACTAGTCACAGACTATACTCTTTATTCTATACTACTAGTCACAGACTATACTCTTTATTCTATACTACTAGTCACAGACTATACTCTTTGTTCTATACTACTAGTCACAGACTATAATCTTTATTCTATAATACTAGTCACAGACTATAATCTTTGTTCTATACTACTAGTAACAGACTATAATCTTTATTCTATACTACTAGTCACAGACTATAATCTTTTTATATACAACTAGTCACAGACTATACTCTTTGTTCTATACTACTAGTAACAGACTATAATCTTTATTCTATAATACTAGTCACAGACTATAATCTTTTTCTATTCAACTAGTCACAGACTATACTCTTGATTCTATACAACTAGTCACAGACTATACTCTTTATTCTATACAACTAGTCACAGACTATACTCTTTATTCTATACAACTAGTCACAGACTATACTCTTTATTCTATACAACTAGTCACAGACTATACTCTTTATTCTATACTACTAGTCACTGGCTATATTCTTTATCTATACAACTAGTCACAAACAATACTCTTGATTCTATACTACCAGTCACTGGCTATAATCTTTATCTATATCAATGGTACGTTATAGTTAGACCCTAATCTTTATTCATTACTTAGATCATTGAAAATATTAGAGTAATGTATGTTGGTGAGTTTGTATGTATGTGTGTGTGACTGTGTGTGTGAGAGTGTGTAAGTGTCGTTGTACATGTGTCTGTGTGTGTATACGTGGTTGTCAGTGTGTTTGTGTGTGAAGGTGAAGGGAGTGGGGTGGTCGTATCCCTCCATAATCAATTAAAATTATTCCCGAGTGGATCTTGTCCACTCCGCTCTCATTGCGCACCGTGATGCGCTCTCATTCGCAGCTCATTGCCCCGTGGTACGCACCAAATGCACACAAGCCAACACAATAATAAGCCACCGCTTATTGACAACTTACAAGCCATGCCTAAAAATGCGGATTAAAGTCAATAGGATTATCCTTTAATGGCCGAAATCTATTAATAGAACATCCGGGCGTACAGTCTGGCCAACTTCATGAAGATATTAGTAAACATCCTGGTATTCCGTTTGGACAATCTCTCAACAATTGTTCGGTAACTTCTAAGTGAATGTGAGCCGGCATACTGGGTCTTAACCTAGACGAAAAAGTGTTTACAATTTTATTTTACGAAAGATTTTACAAAGTGTTACTGATTAATATATATACACACATACCTGTTTACTCGTACGATTTTGGCGTACAATGTACGATTTTGAGGTGTATATATTATATATACTGATGTTTATTTTACTATTAAGATAATGTATTGATTGATTTTGTGATGATATTGTACGGTTTTAAGAGTTTGAGGGTCTGTATACACACACACACACACACACACACACACACACACACATATATATATATATATATATATATATATATATATATATATATATGTGAAAATATATTTATAATATCTATGTTTTAAAAAAACATAATATATATATTATACACACACACACACACACACACACACACACACACACATATATATATATATATATATATATATATATATATATATATATATATATATATGCGGAAATACATTGCTAGAAGCTATGTTTTACGAAAACATAGTCTAAATATAGAAACATTACGTAACGCGATGTGACGTTTTCCGTTCTTGGAAATGACAGACACCATACAACTATCTAGGCATAGGTGGACATAAGGAGCTCCATCTGGAATTATTATTATAGATTATGTCCCCCTCTATTCCCCTATTCTCCATGTGCAACGTGGTGACGTTATACCAGCTAGTACACGTACATTAGGCGATGTGGTGACGTAGTACCAGCTAGTGCACGTACATTAGGCAATGTGGCGATAGATTGCTCTATCGTTGCCGTGATAGATGGCTCTATCGTGCCGTGATAGATTACTCTATCGTACCGTGATAGATTACTCCATCGTACCGTGATTATATTACAATATCGTACCGTGATAGATTACTCTATCGTACCGTGATAATTACTCTATCGTGCCCTGATAGATTGCTCTATAGTACCTTGATATATTGCTCTATCGTGCCGTGATAGATTGCTCTATTGTGCCGTGACAGATTGCTCTATCGTGCCGTGATAGATGTTATTCAATAGTGTGTCTTCATTAAAAGTTGCAACGTCGTAGCAACCACTGTCACATATTGTCAGCAACACGACTGTCATCATATTGTCAGTGCCGCCACTGTCGCGATATTTGTCAGTGATTCCACTGCCACCCCATCATCAATGAGACAGTTGTCGCAATATTATGACTGTCACCTCTGCCGCCATATTATCAGTGACAACACCGTCATCCTATTACCACGACACCACTGTCCCAATTAGAGACCGACCGAAAGTGATTTTCTGATATCGGCCGA
Organism: Lymnaea stagnalis; assembly: GCA_964033795.1. Taxonomy (NCBI): domain Eukaryota; kingdom Metazoa; phylum Mollusca; class Gastropoda; family Lymnaeidae; genus Lymnaea; species Lymnaea stagnalis. The sequence goes on along the minus strand of CAXITT010000181.1, from coordinate 177,989 downwards.
AGCCGAAAATAGGCCGAAAGTTTAAAATGACTTTCGACCGAAACCGAAAAAAAAGCCGAAAGTTTAAAAATGACTTTCGGCCGAAACCGAAAAAAGGCCGAAAGTTAAAAATGAATTTCGGCCGAAACCGAAAATGAAATATTAAGATATTTTGAAATTCGTTCCCGCATACATTCGGCATACATCGAAAATGATGTGGGAAAGTATAAATATTTACATTCTTTTTATAAAAAATGAGATAATCGTGAATATTAATAAATAAAAATATAAAATAGGGGTCTCAAACTCGCGGCCCGCGAGCCATTTGTGACCCGCCAGACGATATTTTGCGGCCCACTACATGACAGAAAATTTTAGTGTAAATGCGCGGCCCGTTTCCCCCATTCTCATATCTATAACGTGACTCTCCGCGACGGTTAATCCGAATCTCACCGACTAGTCTAATTCCTGATTTTAAAAAAAAAATGTTTCTATATATTTTTGTATGCAACAGTGAGTAGGTGGATGAAAGTGAATCCTAGTTCTTGAGAACCCTTAATGATTTTATTGTTATTTATAAAGGTTGAGCAGATTGTAACAGTTGTAATCGCTTTTTGTGGATTACTTGATGCGGCCCACTCTCATTCATGTGGATGAAAGTGAATCCTAGTTCTTGAGAACCCTTAATGATTTTATTGTTATTTATAAAGGTTGAGCAGATTGTAACAGTTGTAATCGCTTTTTGTGGATTACTTGATGCGGCCCACTCTCATTCAGACACTACCTCCTGCGCGCCCCCCCCCCCCCTGATTATTTGAGTTGAGACCCTTGATCTATTGAATACTTTGTATTTTACCATTTTAATTTAAAAGTAATTTAAATTGCTTTACAATTTTTAAAAATTATTATGGGAGGAGAAAATTTGGCAAAAAGGGGTTGTGGGGGGGGGGGAAGTTAATACAAAATATATTTTTTTTTAAACCGGGTCTCTAAAAATTGTGGTTCTAAAAGATCGCTTAATTTGTTTTTAAAGATCATTTAGTTGGTTGTTATTGATCGGTTAGATTGTTCTTAAAGATCGATGAGTTTGTTTATAAAGAACACTTAGATTGTTCTAAAATATTGCTTAGTTTAATCTTAAAGATCACTTAATTTGTTGTTAAAGATCGCTTAGTTTGTTGTTAAAGATCGCTTAGTTTGTTGTTAAAGATCGTTTAGTTTGTTGTTAAAGATCGTTTAGTTTGTTGTTAAAGATAGTTTAGTTTGTTGTTAAAGATCGCTTAGTTTGTTGTTAAAGATAGTTTAGTTTGTTCTTAAAGATCGCTTAGTTTATTCTTAAAGATCGCTTAGTTTGTTGTTAAAGATCGTTTAGTTTGTTGTTAAAGATCGTTTAGTTTGTTGTTAAAGATCGTTTAGTTTGTTGTTCAAGATCGTTTAGTTTGTTGTGAAAGATCGTTTAGTTTGTTGTTAAAGATCGCTTAGTTTGTTCTTAAAGATCGCTTAGTTTGTTGTTAAAGATCGTCCAGTTTTTGTTAATGATCGCTTTATTTTTTCTTAAAGATCGGTTTGTTTGTTCATAAAGATCGCCTGGTTTGTTGTTAAAGATCGTTTAGTTTGTTCTTAAAGATCGCTTAGTTTGTTGTTAAAGATCGCTTAGTTTGTTGTTAAAGATCGGTTAGTTTCTTCATAAAGATCGCTCAGTTTGTTCTTAAAGATATTGATTTTGTTCCTTAAGATCGATTAGGTTGTTCCTAAAGATCTTTTAGTTTGTTCCTAAAGAACATTTAGTTTTCTGTAAAAGATCGCTTAGTTTATTCTTGTAAATCATTTAGTTTACTATTAAAGATCATTTGTTTTGTTCTTAAAGATCATTTAGTTCGGTCTTAAAAATCGTTTAGTTTGTTCTTTAAGATCACTTAGATTGTTCTAAAAGATCGCATAGTTCTTTTTAAAGATCGTTTAGTTTGTTCTTAAAGGTCGCTTAGTTTGTTGTTAAATATCGTTTAGTTTGCTCTCAAAGATCGCTTAATTTGTTCTTAAATGTTGTTTAGTTTGTTGTTAAATATCGCTTTCGCTGAGTAGTAAAGGACCGAAAACCTAAGTCATTTTCGGCCGGATGGCCGAAAGTTTAAGTCAATTTCGGCCGAAACCGAAGAAAGCCCGAAATGTAACTTTTCTCTTTCGGCCGAAACCGAAATTAAGCCGAAAGTTAACTTTTCAGTTTCGGCCGAAACCGAAACTTGGCCGAAAGTGATAAAATGGCTACTTTCGGCGCTGAAACCGAAGCCGAATTTCGGTCGGTCTCTAGTCCCAATATTGTCAGTGACACCACTATCCCAATATTGTCAGTTACACACCACTGTCACCAACTAATAAACTCACATTTGAACAAGTCAGCTGTAGTCACGAACAGTATATCCACAATCCAAGTGTCCGAGTGCATCCATTATGGCATACCGAATGGACCGCTGAATGACCATGACCCACGGGTTACGTTGAAAGCGCCTGTCCATCGGGCGCTGACCAAAGCCAAAGCCCGCGTTAACTATAAACTATCGGCAAGGCGGAGGATTGTTGTCTTGGTGTACGAGGTTGGGAGGAGGGAGGGGGGGGGGCGGGCGGTACGGTGCTCGGAATGGTCAGAAATTTTGACACCCGAATAACTGAGTTTGACTTTGTCAACAACAAAAAATAAAGACCCGGCTGTGGTTGAGAACATGTCGCTGTTAGTGTTGGCCAGGAGTCAGCTTCATTTGGATCTTTTGCGGAAGCTATTTTTATTCAAAACGGTGGACTATGATGATTTGATGTGATGATTTGATGTGATGATATAATTTGATGATTTGATGTGATGATATAATTTGATGATATGATGTGATGATTTGATGTGATGATTTGATGTGATGATATGATTTGATGTGATGATTTGATGTGATGATATGATTTGATGTGATGATTTGATTTGCTAATATGATGTGATGATTTGATGATTTGATGTGATGATTTGATGTGATGATATAATTTGATGATTTGATGTGTTGATATGATTTGATGATTTGATGTGATTATTTGATTTGCTAATATGATGTGATAATTTGATGATTTGATGTGATGATTTGATGTGATGATTTGATGGGCTAATAATGTGATGCTTTGATGATTATGATGTGATGATTTGATGTGATAATATGATGTGATTGTTTGATGTGATGATTATCATGTGATGATTTGATGTGATAATATGATGTAATGATTTGATGTGATGATTATGATGTAATGATTTGATGTGATATTATGATGTGAGGATTTGATGATTATGGTGTGAGGATTTGATGTGATAATATGATGTCATGATTTTATGTGATGATTTGATGTGCTAATATGATGTGATGATTGATGTGCTAATACGATGTGAGGTTTTGATGTGATTTTTTGATGTGATGATCAATGTTCCCTTTAAGGTTTGTTTGTTCGTGTGCAAAATCAAACAGTTGTGTGCAAAGTTTTACAGCTTCAATTTTTGTGTGCGCAAAATTTTACTGCCCACTCACTTGCATGGAAATTTGCTGCACGGTACTCAAAACTACTGCGCGGCACAGATGCCGCGCAGCTTACATGAAATATTGGTGATGATGTAATGTGATGATTTGTTCTTACCTTTATATGCAATTATTTAATGTAATGAGATAATGAAAATAATGGATGGGTTTATTTGAATCAATAATAAGAATGCGATGATTGGTTTTGTGATAATCTCATGTTAAGATTCAATGCGGTTATTTGATGTACTATTTTGAATTGGGAGGTTTGAACTGAAGTGATTGCTGTGGGCTTTACATGTTTTTATTTGATGTGATCATTTGATTTGAATTTGTTTCACTGACAAAGTCACTGTTGGAGCATCGTGTCTATGTGTGCATCTAGCTGCAGTCGTGGCATTGTCCAGCTAAGCTGCTTCTATTTTCTGCACTGCAACAAACTCTGATTCTTGCTTTTCGGAGTATTTCCCTGTGGCTGATTGGTCAGTTGGTCTGAACGATTTTTGGCTGTCGGGGGTGGGGGAATGAGGAATTTGGGGGGGGGGTTGTCCACAGATTGAGAAAGGTAACGAGAGAACAAAACACANTGTCGATTAAACCTTGTTGACCTCAATGTTCAGCAATAACCTTTCATGTTAAACCCAAAAAATTTGTAAGTTGGCTATTTAAACAAAGCGATGGGCATCATGTCCATCAAATCCTGATACACGAACTTTAAATTCGAATATATTGTCCAATGACCCTTTGCACGCGTCTTGTAGTTGATCTTTTTAAAATAAAATAATCGGTTTCGGATTCCCGTTCTAATCTCCCCCCCCCCCCCCACACACACACTTTATTAAAGTAATAATAATAACAATAAACCATTACTGTAGCCTGGGGCCTGTAATGGACCATCAGTTGAACAGCAGGCCCGTGGTCGTAATACAAAAGATCAATACCGTGTGTTAGTGGAGAAAGGGAGAAAAGGGGGTGGGGGCGATGTACACGACAGGTGTTGGCAGGTAGTGGTGCAGAGGCGTCATCCCATTCATGACATGCTGCACCACTCTTGCTATGCCATGTGTGGGCACGCCACTGGGCCGTTTAGCGCTTGTCAGTGTGACAATGTCAGTCTGATTGGAAATCACCACCAAAAAAATAGATGAATGTTAAATGGAAATGAGGTTATGGAAAAGTTTTGGTTAGCTTTGGAAAAAGGGTGCCTAAAATGTTCTTGGTTGGGGTCGGAATGGGGAAGGCTAAATATATGTTGGTGGTTATGGTACAGATTTTTAATTGGGGTAAGGGGTGGGGGTAGGGGTGTAACAATTGACGCTTTGTCATGTTGGGGGGGGGGGGAGGGGGGGGGGGGAGCTATAGAAGTCTTCATGGATGTTGTAGTTTTGTTGTTGTTGGTTGACGGGTTGGGCTCTACAGTTGGATTGGATCAAACGTTGCAATGGGACAGAATATCTTAGTGTCTGCATATGGGAACATGACTTTTGCATATCTGTGTTGTATGTCTGTGTTGTATTTATGTGTTGTATGTTTGTGTTGTATGTATGTGTTGTATTTTTGTGTTGTATGTATGTGTTGTATCTCTGTGTTATGTATGTCTGTGTTGTATCTCTTTGTTGCATGTCTGTGTTGTATCTGTGTTGTATGTCTCTGTTGTATCTCCGTGTGTTATGTATGTCTGTGTTGTATCTCTGTGTTGTATCTCTGTGTATAATCTATGTGGGATCTATCTCTGTTATGTGACTGTGTTGTGCCTGAAACGAAGTTATGTATTTGAGATACACATCAATGGGAAAAGGGCCAATTGGCCATTATACACTGGCAAAGTAAATATATATATATATAAACGATGGCCAATTGGCCATTATACACGGGCCAAGTGTATATATATATGTATATATATATATATATATATATAAAAGATGGCCAATTGGCAATTATACAATAGACAAGTATATATATTAACGATGGCAAATAGGCCATTATACACGGTCCAAGTATAGATATAAAACATGGCCAGATATGCACATGGCAAATATAGACATAAGAATGAAGATCGCAGCAAAATGACTGAATTGTCTAGATCAGAACTGCACAACTCAAAATGTAAGGCGGGCCGTAAGACTTTATGAAAAACTCGTGGGGGCCGAAAGAAAACAGGACAGGGGGGAAAGCTATTAAGAAAATAATAATAATAAAGAATATTTCGTTACTTCGCGGGCCGCAATGTGGGTGCTGGTAGGCCGCAATGTGGGTGCTGGTGGGCCGCAATGTGGGTGCTGGTGGGCCGCAATGTGGGTGCTGGTGGGTCGCATTTTGTGCAGGACTTGTCTAGATGCTCGTTTGATGATTGCCGCATCGATTGGTGGGGGGACGTACGATTTTGGAACATGTTATCAAATGTTGAAACATTTTTTGTATTTCTACATCAAATTGGGACGAATATAGAGACTGCCGAATATAGAGGCTGCCGAATATAGAGACTGCCGAATATAGAGGCTGCCGAATATAGAGGCTGCCGAATATAGAGTTTCCACTGTGCAAAGATATAAAGAATATAAATGAGAATTTCCTTAACCATCGCTCATCTGAACTCATCAGATCAATTCTTTTAAGACTCTTTCGCGAGTAAAAGGGGAGGTAACTCTACAAGCAACGAAGACCCGCGGTCAAATATTTGTAGTCGCCCCTGATTTAAGAACTCCGTGTTCCGTTGATGAAAACCGTTCATTTCTCCCCTGTGTCCTGTCCTATGCCACACTTGCCGTTCACACGGTGATGTAGCCGTGCTTCTTCATGCCTTCAGATAAATTCCCATATATTCTCGTCGCGGCTTAAGCGAAATTTCAAAGACGTGCTGGATCGGGTGACGTCATTTATTGTTTTTGGGTTGACCGTGAAACAGAAATGTTTCCGAGTCCATCATCTCGACTCCCGGATTCGTTGCTTTTTTTTTTTTTTTTTTTTCCTTTTTGAATTTTGTCATTTA
>CAXITT010000181.1:125896-153432 GCA_964033795.1 Lymnaea stagnalis | reverse complement strand
GTTACTATTTTTGTTCATACGCTGCCCTAGAGTCCAAACACCAAAACTTGAATTCAAGGCTTAGAGTTCCCCCTTCCACATTGGTTACTCAAATCAAATCACATGTCAGCTCAGCATTTGAATATAACAATCATGTAATACCTTGAAAAAAAAGAAAAGCTTCAATAAAAGTAAAATTTTTAAGTAAGTCTTAAAAATATCAATCTTTCCATTGAAGCAAACCCAACCAGATCTAAGAAATATTTAAAGTTTAAAAAAAAAACAAAAAAAAAAAAAAAAAAACACACACAAAAAAACAAAAACAAAAACAAACTCGATTTTTCCCCATCTGTTAATAAATATCAACAAAATATTAGAGAAATTTCCTCATTAATTTTATTTATTTTACTTATTTATTAGTGGTTTAAAATTATGATGATTTTGTTTGCAGTTACGCAAATATTTCAGCCATGTAGGAATGTTCAAGTGCTGAAATACATGCAGTGGGCCTTAAGCAGATAGTAACAAAACAATGTGGTTGAGGATGTTCGAGATATCTTTTAAATTTTAAACCCCCCCCCCCCCCCCCCCCCACTCCCCTGTCCACGGTTGTCTGCTTTTGACCGAAACACCCCAATCCTCAGCGACCCATCTTTGGGGATGTCCTTTATGAATGAACTTGAAAAGTTTGGGAAACACTGACGCTGTCTCAGCAACTGTGGTCTTTGTAGTTGTCTCAGCACCTTCAGATCATCTAGTTGTCTCAGCACCGTCAGATCATCTAGTTGTCTCAGCTCCTTCAGATCATCTAGTTGTCTTAGCACCTTCAGATCATCTAGTTGTCTCAGCGCCTTCAGATCATCTAGTTGTCTCAGCGCCTTCAGATCATCTGTCTCGCCTAGCCGTCTCAACTCCAGCATACCATCTAACTGCCTCAGGTCCTTCAAACCCTCTTGATGTCCCAGCTTCTGCAGTCCACCCAGCAGTCTCAGCTCCTTCAGATAACGTAACAGTCCAGTAGTCTACCTTGATGCCTTAAATCGTGTAGTCTGCCTTGCTGTTTTAACTTCTGTTGTCTACCTTGTTGTCTTAAATCCTGTAATCAACCTTGCTGTCTCAGGTCCAGCAAATCCGCCTTGCTGTCTCAGATCCTGCAAACCAACTTTGCTGTCTCATATCCTCCAAGCCAACCTTGCTGTCTCATCTCCTGCAAGCCAAACTTTCTGTCTCAGCTCCTGAAACCCAATTGCTGTCTCAGCTCCTGCAAGCCAACCTTGCTGTCTCAGCTCCTGCAAGCCAAACTTGCCGTCTCAGCTCCCGCAAGCCAACCTTGCTGTCTCAGCTTCTGCAAACCAACCTTGCTGTCTCATCTCCTCCAAGCCAACCTTGCTGTCTCATCTCCTCCAAACCAACCTTGCTGTCTTAGCTCCTACAAATCCGCCATCCTGCCTCAGCTCCTGTAGTCTACCATGTTTCAGCTAATGGATGCATAAAGTATAGAGGCGAGCGTAGGAAGGGGCTGCAGTGTGGGGGCGGTCCGCCCCGGGAGTCATCTTTTTCTTTATATGTAACGGCAGAATTTTCTCTCAACCGTAAGTGGGGGAGGGGAGTCGTGGAAAGGGGATGGCAAATCTCTTGACCCGCCCCAGGCGGCACTTGCCCTAGCTACGCCACTGATAAAGGTTAAATGCCGAAACTAGGAAATCCAACTTAAATCCTTATACCAGGTTCCAGAAGCAAATACTTTAATTTAAGACTCCAAATCTGCATCCCTCTGACCATGACGACGTCCCGTTGTCCTAATCCAGTGGTTCTCAACATATGTAATGCCACGACCCTTTAATACGATTCCTCATGCTGTGGCGACCCCCAACCACACAATTATTTTCGTTTTGCTAACTCATAAATGTACAGTTTATGTGTTTTCCGATGGTCTTTCACGACCCCTGGGAAAGGGTCGTTCGACCCCCAAGGGGTCGCGACCCACAGGTTGAGAACCGTTGTCCTAATCAGTTAATATTATGTCAAATTATGATTATACACATCGTTTGTGTAAGTAATGAATGAATTCTATAACTTTGAATATATATTTAGTTGATAATACATAAAGTTAATGACATTTAGTCTTTAAAAAGATATCAACATTTAGCCCTAATACTTAATAGCAACACTTCAGTTTAAAAAAAATAAAATTAAAATCCGCAAAAACGTAATTTTATTTGTGTCAAATGGCCAACAATTTAACCAATGGGTATGTTTCATAATCATGCACTGGAAGTTCGGAAGCGTTAAAAAAAAAAGTAGTCCCGGTTGTGGTGCAATCGCTATGAAGCTTGATCGCACGGTTTCGTTGACCTATTTTCATTGATACATTCGCTTCTGTTTGGTCATGACACGCATTTGGTGATGACGTGATAAAGCAGTGATTCCCAATCAACATATTAATTATCCCAAATAATAAAAAAGTATTTTCTAACCACCCAACGTTTGACATCATAAATAGATAATACAAACACATTATTTTTTAACTTTTCTTTTTTGTTTAGCGATTAAAAATAAAATTGACTGGGAACGTGAAGCTTTGATTGATGACTCTTTCTAAAATCAAAATTATGTTGGTCCTTGTATGAGATTTTTTACCATTAACTTATAATAGCTTTACCGTTAATTATCATAAAACAGTTAACGCTTTAGAAATACGGCTCCCTATGTGATGTATTTCATTCCAGTCTTTTTGCGTAATTTTAAATTGATTTTGCCACCTTATGAGTCCGTAAACCAAGGCAGTAGATCGACTTCTCTTTAGATTCTGAATTCCTTTTCGCCTTTCAATTAACATGTATTTCATTGTAACAGTAGGAAAAAACTGGGGGAGGGGGGGGGAGGGGGAAGAAAGAGAGTTTGAAATCAGTGGCGTTCCTAGTGATATTGCCATCACTTTTCACATTTTAAAATATATTTTAAATGCAACTGGCCGTAATTCAGCCCCTCAATCTAAAGAACAAACCGTCGCCCGGGAAGCACCCCCCCCCCCTCCGCACCTCTTTCCTACGCTTCCTGCGCCAAAGTAACCAATTTAATCATAAATATATTTTAAATGCAACTGGCCGTAATTCAGCCCCTCCATCTAAAGAACAAACCGTCGCCCGGGAAGCCCCCCCCCCCCTCCTCCGCACCTCTTTCCTACGCTTCCTGCGCCAAAGTAACCAATTTAATCATTTTTTTTTTAAAAATTGAGAACTCACACAGTTTAACTGTCTTAATATTTTCTTTTATCTTCATAATTCCTAATTAGTTATTAATTTCATTTTAATTATGTCATGTTGATTAATAATTTTTTTCTCAAAATTAGTTATTGACCTATGGTGCGGTTGCTCACAGCAGGAGCCCATAAATGATGACGTCACGCTGTTTTTAAAAGGTTTTTACCCCCCCCCCCTCAAGAAAAAAGATCACTGATTTGTCGCAAATGAAGATACTCTCATCACACATTGGTCACAAAATTCAGATACCCTCGACATACAACGTCACACATTCGCTCACCGCCCCACCTCATCCCCTAGATGGATGAGTAAGGACGCCCTTATTAGCAGTTACGTAACTGCTTGATGCTTGAACACGGCAGTAGTATTAACAACAATGATAGCTTTCTCTGAATTTTTATGTTATATTGAATCAATGAATAAGTCTATAAGTATAACTTGTCACCGATTTAATATGTGTAACAAACAGTCTTTACTTTTCAATTTTAAAAATCAACACAATCTATTAATTGATTAGTTGGTGCCAATTACATTTTACATGTTGAATTGATAATTACGTTTTTTATTACCAACACATGATCGACAAATATATAATTAAAATTGCAAACAAGACAATAGTTTAACCCAGTTACTAGAAGTTTCATCATCTGCTTGAAATACGTTCACAGTCAAACGTGGAACGTCCTAAACGCCTTGCTTGGTCACGTGTTATTTTCCACCAATGAAATCGTTTCAAAGTATCAACATTGTGCATTCACATGTCTACGCAATCTATAGATTTTCTCCTGTAGAATCTAGAACATTTTCGGTCATTCAAAACTGCGTAATATATTTTAAAACACAGTTCAAAATTATTTATTTCAATTTAAAATAGATTTAATAGGAGAAGTAGCAAAAAAGTCAAATTAGACGTAGTCCTGATACTACCTCAAACAATTTTTACCCGAAATGTTGATTTATACTTATACTTATACCTCACTGCCTTACACATATAAAAAGGGCTAAACGACCTTAAAAATTTTATTGGCCTAAACAGAAACCAAAAAGAAATATATTTTAATACATTTCAATATTGGCCCGTTGCATTTGCTTAATATTAATGATTGCAAATTGAAGGAAATAATTAAGGTTTTAAACAGTAAATACAATTTATTTTCTCTTATATCTGGTTTGAATTAGGCACATTACCCTTGTATCTAAGTGCATCTCATGTAACAATGTAAAATTTTAGTCAGTTAAATTTGCTTACTTCAAGCTATTTATTTCAATATATTTGTCGTCTCAAAAAATAACTAACTTTAATTAACTCTTAAAATTGATTAAATTCAGGAATCCATATTCTATGTAAAATGTGCATTTTTAAATTTTGGTTTCATTTTTGTTTTTAAAATTAGATCACGTAATAAAATTGGTCCTATATTTAGGTTTCCTTATAAGGTAATGTATTGGGAATTCCCTGCGTCATTAATCACGTGGCTAGAAACTAAACAAAAGCTTTTTTTTATACAAAATACTTTGATTTTAGTTTATTTAATCATTAAACCGATCATAACTCATATAATTTTTATAAATTTGCAATAATTTATTAGTTTCAAATATTTTTATGCATTAAACAATTTATTACTAGTTTTTTAAAGTTCAAACTACTTTTCGACAGAAGCGCATTGATACAAGTAAACGTATCCTGTCCGAGTAATTCCGTTCTACCGTGTCACTCCAAGATTTTATAATGGCGTCGTCGGTTGATTCTCTTCTTGTGCTGTTTTAAAACTTGGAGGGGTTGGTTCAAGGAACCCTTCCTAGGTTTAAAACAAGATCCCAACAACTACTGTGTTGTCAAGATTGATTTCAACCAAAATTTCAAAGCGATTGTTCATCTTTGTGGGTTTTGGTAACCCGATGCGAATCGCCACACCAGAAAATCGACGAAGGATCAGAGCTCCAAGTGTTGTGAGTTGGTGAGTCACTGGTTGGCTACCTTTGATGTGATCGCCACCCAACACTCTCGGGACTACTGTGTATTTCATCATTTGATGAAATAAAATAAGCATACGATGTTATAAGCAACACGTGTTCATTTACAACACCAAAGTCAGAAATCCTCTGTCATGAGCATTCTCTGACACTACTGACAGTGATTTCGTCATAAAATCACCCGCTATGGAAATGGTACTAGTAACTGCGTCTTTGTTTATAAACTGTTTCACAGTGTTGTGACATAATCACCGTGGACACCTTTTTATTCTAAATTCTTCATAAGGAATTATATTAGTTTGATTTGAATAACTAGTTTTTATATGTACTAGGCCTGCACAATGCAATATTTTAAACAGACTCATGTTAGTTAGGCCTCACTATACTATACTCACTTTCAATTAATTTTGTTTTATGTTCGAGTTTGATAAATGCATTTAACTTGCAATCAATAGTTTCTTCAACACCCAGAAACTATATTCTGATTGGATTATTCACTGTGACATGCTGACTTTCTGATAAAACTTTGATTGCATAATACCTTCGTAATCAACCAAAATGGCACAAGTCAGATGCAATACTACAGGTGTTGGTTATACCAAAAACATTTCATACGTTAACAGTATTAACTTTTCTGCTGAAGGTGCTAAGATGAGAAACACTTCAAACATTTGATTTACATTTCTTGATATGAACCTAATCACAATAATGGCCGTAATACCTCCACCTTTATCCCCTTCAAGTCAAGTGCTTAAATTCGACTCTTTGGCTTGACAAAATTAGACTTAAAAAAAGACCACAGGCCACAGGCAGCATTCAATAATTACCATACTCAGAATATCTTTGGTGCTATTTTGCTATAAATAACTTTTTATATAATAGTATTGTCTTGTTATTTTAATGCAACAAGTGTATCTGTGATTCAAGATTCCGGACCAGTGTATTTCACTTTATCCAGTGGTGTGATTACTTGTCCAACTTTTCCCCCCTATCATTCCTAGTTGGTTCTATGAACCGACAGCGCTCAAGGCCACGACTGCAGATTAGTCATGGGCCCAAAAAGAAAGTGGAATATGAACACCCACCAGACTTAGGTAATTTATCACCTGATTTACAACCATGTTCACCCCCAACATTTTGCACTCCTGAAGATGGAGCAGTGCAAGAGCAATTTCTTGTGATCGGAAAATATGTCATTCATCAGTCCAATCCATCAGTTGAATGTTGTACTGCCATTGATAAAACCACAGGCCAGGAGTTTATATGCAAGGTAAAACCAACATTGTATATTTATATTACCCGGAACTTAGTATTATTTATTTATTTTAATTTTATATATCAGGCTATAACATAACTATCCGCCCCATATTGCCATATTATTTTCTGGCCTAGCAACACATTGCTCTTTGACTTCAAAGGATGTTGCTCTCTATAGACTAATAGACTTAAAATGGGCTCTTAAATAAAGTAAAAATGTAACATTCCTACCCTACCTACGGCTCCATAATATTTTCTTAGATGTAATTTATAAAAATTGTAAAAACCTTTATTATTCTGTTAATAGTTAAGTACAAGTCCAAATTATTATGCATATGGATTATGGCTATGGGTTCAGAAATGAGAAGGTAAAATGTATATTTCAATGATTGTGATAAAATTGACTAGACTGTAAAATCAAAAAAGTAAAATTAGTGATCACAGCAATATTTTATATTTTTTTTAAATGTCCACAATATACTATAACTAAGACAACTATATTATATATAGTCTATAGGCTTATATTTTGTCCAACAAACATTGATGGGGATGATAATGATTAAAGTAACATCACCTACTAACTACTAGGACATGTTTCTATAGCTAGTGCGGGCTTAACAAAAAACAATGGAATTTCTTCTTGTTTTGCGCGCCATAAATGAATTTCAAGTCAAAGGGAAGGCTAAAACCGTTGCCGTTAGTTTTCTCCAATGTAAAAAGCACAAGCAGTGAAAATTATATAGTATAGTGTTAGCATAGCTAAGTCAATAAGTTGCACGGCTGCTTATCTTTATCTTATAGTTGGCCAACCCCATCTTTTCGATAATTTAAAAATCCTGTGTTGAAAAAATCTTAATTTTAGTTCAATCGCAAGATAAGATCGAGACACTAGTCATAGTCAGAAATTAATTTATGTTAGTCACATGACTTTTGCCGCATTAAAAAGGAATCTTAACTCACGGTCACATGACAGTTATTTTTAGCATGCTTGGTCCTGTTTGATTAAAACAATTTAATGTTTTCGCGAATTATTTATCTTAAGCATAACAAATACACTTAATACTACCGGTAGCTGATTTAGATTAGCCAGACGTAAGGGTATTGATTAAAGTGTTGCGGTTTCATCATGCACAGTAAAACTAGCGCACGGTCTGGTATGACATTCTGGCTGGTTGGCTGACCTGCTCAGTCCGTTAGCTTTGCGGTTGCGGCCTCAGCTCGCTACGTGATAAAACCCATGTGTCGGGGTCATTTATGACAAGTGGACGAGAGGATTGCCCGCGGATCGCTCGGTGCTCTGTGTTATCTGATGTTGACCACCCTAACCTTAACTGGTCAGCCCGCTACTGGCACATCAAGGGGTTCATCATCAGAAGGGTGCACGTGACCAAAGATTTTTGTAGTTGCATACTTTTCAGACTTCTGAAACGCCTTCGCAGCTACTTTATTATTATTTTTTGTTTATAAAACTTTAAGAATTGTTTACATTATATAAAATTATTTCGTCGCTGTGACTTAAAAATAGATTAAATATATACAGTAATACGGTAGTCATTTGTGGAAGGAAAGTAGAGATTTTTATTTGATGGGATTTAAATATTAAAATTAAATCCACAACAAACACCACTTTGTTGTTTCAGTAAGAGGCCTATACTTAGGCCTATATGACGTCTTGCTAGTTTGGCCGAATTTTGATACGCCCCCCCCCCTTTTTTTTTCCCCGATGCAAATTAGTCGCAACATTCCTTAACAACAAAATTTAACATCGCCGAAAATCGTGACCCCCCCCCCTTTTTTTTTTTCCTTCTTTCTTTTCACGTCTTCATTTGCGGTTGGCCCCTAAATAGCATTAGTGGGCATAAAAAAAAAAAAAAAAAATATTAAAAAAAAAAAAACGGTATTTTTAATTTCATAAAAACTCACCTAAGACTATGCATATAAAAAATATTATTATTATAAGTGGTTTTATAATATTAAATGAAAGTAAATTAGTGCAAGTAAGAAAAAAAATATTCTGATTCATTTTAGCTAGCACCGGACACTAAGATCAGCAATAATCTTCAGGTGAATAAATCATTCACATTAACAACTACCACAATAGTCATCAATTTTAGCATGTGTCTGATATTATCTTTTTTTCTTCATTTAGGTTCTACCATTGTGTAAATATAGACAAAACCTTGCCCCTTATTTTGCTACTGATGGTCACCCTAACATTGTCAGCATCTGGGAGATAATCCTTGGTCAAACTTCAGCTTATGTCTTCTTTGAACGAGGCTATGGAGATCTTCACTCGTATGTGCGGGAGAAGAAGAAAATTAAGCAGGCTGAAGCCCGTGAACTTGCACGCCAAGTTGTTGCCGCCGTGCATCATTGTCACGAAAATGGCGTTATTTTACGAGATCTCAAACTGAGGAAGTTTGTCTTTAAAGATGCAGAGAGGTAGGTGAACTTGCACATTTCTTTAATCTCATTTAATCTTTTGTTATTTAGAAGCATCTGTGATATCTTTATGGCCTGAATTTTTCATTGCGTACTTGTGTATATTCAATTTGGTCGTCAGATAAAATACTCAGGATGTGAAAAATAAAGCAAAAGGATGTTTAGTTACTTTGTTTGTGCGTAAACCGTTTGATGATTTTTCACCACATATATTATTCCCCACATGAATATTCCTTAACATTTTTGTGGGATTGTTGCCAGTGAAACATGATTGTGAAACTCATTATCAGCCACACAGAATTCAGTGAAATACATATTTTATGTTTAAAACAATGAAGGAAAAATTGCAGTCTTTGGCATTGGAACAGTTTGTTTTATGTCTCTGTTTTGAGGATAACTTTATTTTTCCCTGGAGGATGCAGCTGTGTTAATACCGGTTCAGGCGGGCCAGGAATAAACATGTCACACTTTTCAATAAACAAAACATCAAAAACAACCCATGTTCAAGTCCATGAGCTTTGTAGTTGTAGCTATATATTTACTCAGTTGCCAGAAATTCATCATTTAAATTGTGATTACTACTTCTACCTCATGTGTAAACCAAATGCACTGTAATATTTTTGTAGCAGCTACTAGAAATAGGGTCATAATATTTTCATACTTAAATGGTAACTTTGCTATTGAAATTTTGAATTTTTAAATTTTTTTTACAACACACTTCATCATAATTTCATGTTGTCCCACAGAACTGAACTTCGACTCGATGGTCTTGATGATGCCATCACTCTTGAGGATGATGAAGCATCGGACACCTTAACAGACAAGCATGGCTGCCCTGCTTATGTTAGTCCTGAGATCCTGTCAGCCCGAAACGGATACTCTGGTAAATGTGCCGACCTTTGGAGCTTGGGTGTCATGATATACACCATGCTTGTTGGCCGCTACCCATTTCACGATAGGGAACCAATAGCGCTTTTTGGAAAAATTCGTCGCGGCGCCTACAAGATTCCTGATACCGTGCCAGCTCGTGCTAAGTGCCTGGTACGCAACCTTCTCCGTCGGGAACCCAGTGAGCGCCTGAGTGCTGCAGAGGCATTGGATCATCCTTGGTTCACCCGCCCGCTAATGGTGGAGCCTCCCAATCGGCCTGTTCTGGTACAGAAAGGTGTAGACCAGACGGTTCCTGACTACGATTACCCCATGGAAGAGATTTCCCTGGATTCCTCTTTGCCTAACTAGCTGTCCAGTATTTTCTTGTCTCCGTCTACAAAATAACCCAATATTTAATGTTAGTTGCATAGTCTCATCACCTTTTTCAAATTTTTAGGCACCACCAACCATATCTTTGTGTTTGTACTTAAAACGTCAAAGAAGGTTGCTGAGAATTCTTTCCATGGTGGATAAATGTATTTCTTACTTTGATCGATGTTGGGGGTAAAGAGTTGAAAGCTAGGTGACACATACAGCTTCCTGATCAACTGCGGCTAGGACTGTATTATCTAGTGTTGCCTTTTCAAAATTTCCCCTCCCTTCATTCACTTTTCCAATGTTGTTTTATCAGGAGTCCAATATGACAATTATTAAAGACATTAATATGGTTGACTTTGGCTGAAACTTTAAGGTTGCCACTTCCACTAGTGATATATAAATAGATGTGTTTTTTATTATTTTTTTTTTTACTACTTATTTATTACTTTTATGTTTTAATTATTTTTTTTTTTTGTAAGCAGAATTACATCACAGTACCAGGAAATTGATCATTATGTTGTGTATTCATCTGTTCAGTGTATAATCATTGAATACGTACCTAACTGGTTGGCATAGGGTTGGGACAGTTGTATCAAAAGAATTATAAATAAAAACTATTAGGTTGTCTCCTCTCCCCTGTATTATTACAGCGAAGCTAAAAAGAACGCTAAAAATTATTAGTAATTTCTTTAGTAAAGAGCTGCTTAATTAAACACTTATTCAACTCTAGTTTTAGCATAGATCATTTTGAAACTATCATAAATGTATTTTCTTAAAAGAAAATCGGTTGTTTTATATCAAAATGAATTAAAAAGAACGAAACACATTTTTATTTGCCTAACCACTTATACTTAAACTTAATTGCATTGGTCAGAATAAAATTCAGCTATTAAATTTGCAAGTTGGGGTTCTACAGATGCTGTTGTATTGTATAATAATGTGTACTTGGAAATATGTACTGAGAGATTTTCTTGTCTTTTATTTAAATCATAGATATTTTTAATAATTAAATTAAAAATAGGCTCATATTTCAACGGGGAAAATATTTTTAATAAGAAAATATAACTGTATGTAATTATTCATGTACACTTGCTAACAGTATCCGTGGGATAGACAAGAGACCACCATGAGCAGTTGAATGAGTCAGTTCATATTTCACTTCCGCTGTATTTAGGTTTTAAGAAAGGCTTCATGATACAAAACTTAGCTCATACCAAACATACTGATATTCACCTAGAAAATACTATTAAGATAGTTTTAGTTAGCCTTTGTAACTGTAATTCTCTATACTTGGAAATATTTCTTAATCTTGACTGTTCTCTATAACTTGCTGCTGCTAATAAAGTCGTGTACATACTTGAATGCTTCCTACCCCCCACAGCAATGAACAAACAAATGTAAAGTGAACAAGTACATTGTAAGATGGAATGATGCTGGATGAAACTGTTATAATTTGAAATGACCTGATCGTGAGAGTGAGCAATGGAGGTATCGACAAGGCCAATGTTTGAGTCACTGCTAAACAAAGGATGGACTTAAATACTTTTTTTCAATTGTAACTTCCTGTGGACGGTTGCCACTGTACCGGACCCTGTCTGATACACATCGGAAGCTCCCAAAACTATCACTGTGGTGTATTGAACCAGCGTGAAATAACCCACAGCAAAGACTAGTCCGATGGGATGAAATGTTCGATACTGATAATGTGCAACATGACCAAGTGTATTCAGGACAACTAAAACAATGTGATCACCCAGTTTTTGCATTTATTTAAGCTCTTACTGAAAGCGTTTAATGTTATTTATTGTGTCGGCATGAGTGTCCAACAGCAGTTTGCCCAAAAAAAAAAAAAAATTCTAGACAAAGGTTGATCCATTCAATAGTGGGAAATGAAAGGTTCTGTTGAGTAAGCTATAAATGTGCCGTTGACTCGTTGTAAAGCGCAATGATGTGCCTGGTAACCTACGATACTAAAATAGCAAAGGATATATCAGAAATTGAAATCTTGTACGGTGTTGGATGTCAATGAATACAGAAAGATAATTATTGTGAGCTGGACTTATTCTCAGCAGTGCCATATGCTTTTAAGTCACTTCTTTTATGAAGACGACACCACACTAATATGCAACAAAAATAAATAATCGCAATAAACCTGTTTGATAAAATGATCTTGAACAGTGAAGTGTAAACAATTCTTAGATATGGAAAATAGGGTTCGGTACAGCTGGAAAAGAACAATGAGTGATGGTTTCAGTAAGAAGCTGGACCTTTAAAAAAAAAATGGTGTTTTCAATCACGCAATTAAGAAGCGATTGTGCTTTAGTTTATTTCACTTCAAACATTGATTGTGTGAAGTTGTCGGCATTTATTCTATGCCATCTTTTAGAAAGAAAAAACTGAATTTCTGAAACTCTTATCAGCAAGTCCTTGACAACTGTCTCTTAGCATCCTGGCTGCCTGAAAGCAGTCCTGTGCATACAAATATTGATATTATGGATGATGGGGGACGGTTGTCATGGACTGAGGACGTTATTTTATTGAATTCAGTGATCTCTATTGCAATGGTTTTCTTTTCCATAAATGGCAATTTTCACCATGTGAGGCTCTTAAATGAGGTCATTCTAAAATGTTTTGGAGGATGTGAAGGAGCGTGTACAGTAATAGAAAAAATGGCACAGCATGCATATGTACAGTGGTAAACAAAATTTGTTTATAATCTTTGTGACATTTTTCTACCTTTACACCGCTGCACTAAAACTGAAGTCTTAATTAAATGGTTGCAGAATTTTACAACATGAGGAAAAAAAAATTAGTATAATATATCAAATAATTTTTACTTGCTTTTTTTTTTCTTTTTTGTTACATTTATTTGATTACTGTGATGTAAAAAGCTTTTTTTTTTAAAACAAAAATTGTGTCTGAACAACCAGGTTTACATAAGATGTCATATTTGATTGCCAATTTTTAAAAAATTGTTGAACCAGGATGTCAACAGTTAGTATTTCATTTTTGAATATACTAGCTAAAACATAAAGAATAGCAATAAAAAACACAATCTCTAAATGATAAAAGAAACATCTTATTTTTTAGTGTAAAATTAGTATTGATATTGATAACATTCTAGAAATATGGCCTCAAATTGAAACTATATCAAGGTAGCTTGAAAGTAGTATGTTGCTCACATGGGCCGTGCATCCTACATAAGTGAAGTTAGAAGCACTTAATCATGTTGAGTTCTCTGCAGTATCACTACAATACATTTGGGCTTAAAAATGTCTGGATATTTAGACAGAACATTTTTAGACCCACATATTAAGTTAAGCTTAAAATAAGATGAAACAAAATATATAATATTTTGTGAAATTATTGTTTTTGAAGAGATTGTTGATATACCTTAGCAAGTAAATATTTTTTTAAAAAATCAAGGTCATCACTTAATATAAGGTGACCCATATATAAATTTAGCAATTACAGATTACATCCTGCATGTGGTTAGACAAAGATATGTTTTTTTTTAGAAATAAAGCTTGGAAAATGTTTAAATATCCTAAACTTGTTGACCATTGAATCATGCGTTATGATCATACATCTTGGAATTGTTACCTGAAAGTGGTCTTTCCCATCTTTGAGCAGCTGTTGTTTTCTTAGGTTGAGAAGCCTCTTAAAAGATTTCTATATCTAAATTAACAAATACTCATGAACCAATTATTTCTTTTGGAAAGGGGAGGGGCATTCTAATAAAGGTGTTGTTTATATTAAAAAAAAATGATTTGTATTGAGTACTTGTTTCAGTCTGTCACAAACCTGGATCCATGCTTGACTTAAAATTTAAAGGGTTTTCAGTTCATCATATTTAATTAGATCTAGGTCAATTGTAATTTTTAAAATATTTTTTTATTTACTATTTCAGTATTTGTAAAGACAGTAATATTAAAGGAGCAGCTTTAATTTTAAAAAAATGAAATTCAGGAAAGATGAACCCAGTTTTGCAATTAATTTCCAAACATTTTGTTCTATTAAAAGACATGCTGTAATTAGAAATGCTTCAATCCCACCTATCAGTTTTTATTTATGAAAGGTTGAAAGAAAACAAATCTCCATAAATAAGACCTAAAATCCTTTTATTGTAAAAAGTCATGAGAAGGTCCAGAGCTTTACTGTATGATCAACACATGACATTTTTTTAAGGAATAAGAAATAATAATGCCATATAATATATTTTATCACTTGTCTACAGTTTTTTTTTGGTACTATTATTATTATTATTATCATCTTTCATCACGAGAAATTCTGTCTGGCCATATTTTGGATTAATTTAATTAAATTATTTATTCTCTTTCTCTCATCTGTTGAATGTTATTGTCAATGTGGGTTCATTTTGTTGTTGGTTGTTTCAGTTGGGCATGCTGGTGTGCCGTCAATCAATCAATAAAACATGTTAGTATAATCCTCAAGTCTTCCATTTTGATTTCTTTATAATGATGTTTTTGTGTTGTTTTTTTTTTTAGGTTTATCTGGTTTTCAAATTTAAAATATTACTAAGTTGAACTTGAAGAGAGTTAGAAGTCTTTGAGTGAATTAAAATGTGGTTCATTGATGATAATGTATCCTGCTTTGGCCAATCGGAACATGAAATATTTTGTTGTGTATTAATCAGACTTTTAGGGCCATAAATGATTAATACAACTATAAACTTCAGTGCGAGTATAAATCAAGAGGATGTTTGATATCAAACATTTTAATTTTTTTTTTTTCATTCTGTAAATTAATGAATATGGGGTATGTCAGCGCCTTCATTGTTATGCCTTAACTGGCAAGATTTTATGTAGTGAAGTGTCTTTCATTCTGAGGGCCTAACTGGCAATATTTTTATGTAAACGCTATAATGAAGTGAAGTGTGCATCTGATGCTATCTCCTTCATTCTGAGGGCCTAACTGGCAAGATTTTTATGTAACAATATAATGAAGTGAAGTGACAATGGTGCATTACAGTTTTCAATATACCGGTACTGCTTAAACTCAGTGTTACAATTTTGCATATTCAAAACCATAACGCAAATATGGCAATAACGAATAATTGGGGGGGGGGGTGTATTTTGGCAGCCCCCTTTTAAGGTGCCATCCCAATGAGGGCCACACACCCAGTAAGGTCAGAAAATAATAATTAAATATAACTACCTGGAATTGGTTACAATAACCAAAGATATGCACTGTGATTCTAATGCTAATGACAGACCTGTTCCTTATTTTATAAGTATATTTGTTAGAAAGACTAGAGAAATATGTTTATTTTATTCACATTCTAAGCACAAATACAGTTGATTAGAGTTTTGTGAACTGTCAGCCTATAAAATTTCATTGCTATGCAATTCATTTGATATGAAATTAATTTGCAAGCATAATTTTGAAATTTATGCAATTATAATTCCATTTGAAAGAAAAACAAATAATTAAAACTTTAAAAACAAATTATACTTAACACAAGAATATCATTTATTGATAGAGTTAACATTAAAACACTGTTTTATAGCATAAAATAATATAACAAACGATTAATAAAAATAATAATTTGTTTTCAAGTTGTTTTAAAGTACGTTACACTTTAGGACTAAAAAAAAATTGTTAAAAATTAAATGCTATTTAAAATTTAATCTAAAGCACACTTCATTATTTAAACTTAAATTGATAAAAGTGACTTAAAAATCACAGCAGAAAGTAGAAGTTCAACTATTACTGTCAATTTCAGGTCTAATTTGTATGATATGACATCACACAAGATCTGTCCCTCCCCCCATCCTTCAACCGTGTCACAAACTTTTTTTGAACCTCCTGTCCCATCCTCCCGACCCGGGGGGGGGGAGGGGGAGGGTCGTGCCGCACTTTATGGACTGTCCCTTCATAAATACCAGTTTGTTGGCTGAAACACTTATTTCTTGTATACGTCACTGTCAGATAAGTTTGATGTCCACGTGACAAGCAAAGGGCTTTTATTTCAAATGAAGAGCGGAAATATTCTGTAAAATTTGTTTTTGCTAAAAGAAATTTAATTTAACTCTTGCCATGCCAAGTCACTTTACTCCGTCGATTTGACTAGTCGCGTTTGTGCAAATCCACGGTGTAACGTTGAAATAATTTATGTAGTTTATTTCGTTTCCTGCGGCTATCAATCCGACTTTTTATGTTCTTAAACGAAGGATAACTCTCGCTACTTTCTTTCTTTTCGAAGTAGTGCTTGTTTAAGTGTGTTTTTCTTATAAATATTTATGGTAGATCGATTCCTGTTGAAACTTTTGTAAACAAAGCAATTGCCACGCCTACTCCAACCGCATCAGGTGTTACCAGACCACGTAGGTTGTGAAGATTGCAGGCACAAGAGCTTTTATTGCAAATTATTGATGCTGAAACATCAGACAATAACAATCATACAATGAATAATAAATTAAATCATTTGAATTTGATTCTCGTGATGATTTTCAGCTTTCTGATCGGCTGATGGGTCGGTAAATTCCCAATGAAAATAGTGGAGATGATACTATAGTAATAATATTACTATTACTAAGAGTGGTTACAGTCGGTACTTTGGTAAATATTTTAAAAATATAAAAGTGCTACAGCTGTATAGTATAGAGCCTAGAGAATGAGAATGGATTACAAAACCACCACGATCAACTTTCTAGCTCAAGCAAGTGGTTCAAAAGTTGTGATTTTTAAAATAAAAACACTTTGTTACGATGTCAACGGTGAGGATTCAGATAAAAACTACTCCCAACGTTCCAAAAATGTGTATACCTCTGTCACTGATTGGAATATTTTCAAAATGTAAAATGAAAATGCATCCTGATAAAAAATGGATATACTTTCTGAGGATTGAAGCAGAATAGGATACCACCTACACAGACCATAATGGTAGTCTGGTAAGTTCAGATATGGTGCGCATATTTTTAAAAATTTGATCTCATAATATTACCAGTAAATTTTAAACGATTGTTTTCTTATTGTTTTATCTGTTACATATTATAATTCTCTGTCTAATTTCCTTCAATTTGATATGAAATACAGCCATCCTGCTAAAAAAAATGTATTCAAAATTAATTAATAGACAAGAGGACCCTAAAAAATTTCCATTGACCGAAAACTGGTGTGGCCCAAACGTGGAAAACCACCAGGAATGGAAAGAGTGGTTTGCGGCGGAAACGTCACATTTTTTTTTTGGATCGATTTCTGCTATCCTTTCACCGCGATTTTCACTGATTTCCGCCGTCCTTTCATTGATGTACGCCGATCTTTCATAGTCTTCTGCTGACGTTTCATTGACTTCCGCCGACCTTGCACTAACTTCCGCCGTCCTTTCATTGACTTCCGCCGACCGTTCATGGACTTACGCCGACCCTTCATTGACTTCCGCCGTCCCTTTGTTTGGACGTAACGTTTAATATATTTAATTTCACATTGGACAGAAGGCCTTTATTTCATTTAATCTTGTTTTATACAAAAGTATGAAAAAGATTTTTTTTAAAAGTCTAAACAATGACAATGTTACCAACAAGTGGATAAAATGGTACCATTATACATGCAAGGGTGGAGTCACGTGGAGTGAAAAACGACAGTGAATAAGACACTCAGAGGTACGGCATGAAATGAAACGAAACAACAACACGGCACATTACCCTTTTCTACCTAGTCCACCCATCCTTCTATCCATACTTCCATCCATCATTACATTACATTCATTCTTACATCTATCCTTTCATCCATCCTTACAGCCACTCATCCTTCCATACATCCATCCTTCCATCCATCTTTGCATCCACAAATCCATCCAACCTTCCGTCCATTTGTCCATCCATTTTTCTATCCATCGCAATCTATCTGCCCATCCATCCTTCCATCCAGCTTTTAATACATTCTTAACTCTTTTCATCCATCTATCTTTCCATCCATCCATCCATTTTCATATCCATCCTTCCACCTGTCCTTCCAACCATCACTGTACCGCTTCAACCCCCGGAGGCCTTGGCCTGGTGTGCTGCTGCCCTGCTGCCCTGCTCCAATACTTTCTTGTACCACCCCCCCCCCCCCCCCCTTTTTTTTCTGAGTGTTACGTACCTTATGGACGGTCCCTTACCGCCCTGTTATGTTATCAAGACCACATACCCCCGCCCCCCCCCTTTATTTAAAAAAAATAAAAACATAATTTGACATCGCACTTTCAAACTAAAAAAATTGTGATCAAATGAACTACTTATTAAAAATCGACTGTAAAACACAATTACTATTTAACTATTCAATGCATACAAGTACAATCTTCTGTCAAAGTAGATCTATCACTTCAGAACGTTGAACATAAATGTTAAGGTTTTATTTGTATAATTAACAAAAAATGAAATGTGTTACGTCACACAATATATTTACCTCCCCACAAATCCATTTTTTTCACCCGCGTGCGTCACAAACTGTCACACTTTAACTTATACCCCCTCCGCCCCGACTTCTCCGGAACGTGATGTACTTTATGGACGGGCCTCCCAAGGGACATCTTCATATAACGGGTATGTAAAGTTGTTTCCCTTTAAAAATTAGCCGTCAAATAAATTAAAAATAAGTTGCATCCCTTACCTCTTAAAATGGTAGAGATTTTAAAAAATTGGCCATATATATAATTAAAATTAATATTTAAAGGCATAAATAACATTACCAATTGGGCTTATAAAATTCAGAATAAAAAAAAAATCATTTATAGGCATACTATGATATTTCTAAACAAATCTGGTAACCACTTTCTGTATTCACTCTTTTAATACGTTTGGGGTCGTGCGTAAATTACCTCACGCTAATTATGACCTTTTTAGACCCCCCTCCCCCCTGTCACGAAGTGTCACAAATTCTCTCTCTCTCCCCCCCCCCCTCCGTAATCACGTCACACCAAAAAAATTAAAACATACATAAAATTTTTATAACTAAACTAAGATTTTATTTTATTCTTTAAGATCTTCTCATAAAATGCCATAATGGATTAAGATGTAGTATTAATAGAAAACTGTGTTTCATCGTACCTATAATACCTGAGGCAATTTCGACCTTAAATTAACGTTTTTAAAAATAATTAAATAAAGATTCTTTTAAAATTAGAAAATGTTAGATTTAAAAACAACAAACAAACAAACAAACAACCTGACGTCATAAAGTTTGCGAACGATCCCTGTAGCCACCCGCTCTGTAGACAGTCAGATCGGAGCAAAGGAATGACATGGAGTCGGTCGGTTGCAGCTTTTGAGTGCAGAAAAGGAAGAAAAAAAAAATCTTCCGATGACAACACATTCTATCCAATTTTCATTCTCTCCCCCCAACCCCTCTTTCAGCCTCCATTAACCTGTTTCTCGGGGGGGGGGGGGGCGGGGAATGAATTAATTATAGTACAATGATTTCAAAAGAAGTTTTAAGAACTGTAGACATCGCTCAGTCGCACATAATAAATGGACATAAACGATTTTTTAAACGAAAAACTGTTTTTAGGGTCTATAATTATTATTTTTTAAAATTTCCGCTTCTGGTCTTTTTATTGTATAATAAATATTTATCTTTAATTTCTTGAAATATTTAAGATGATTGACTTTTTCTTAAGGGTGATTTCAAATCTTTATGATTTTCTCCGCCTGTTCTCCTTTTGATGTCCTCATAGATTTTTTCTTCTTCTTTATTTGTTGTTGTTTTTAACTTTCAGCCCTGCTTGTAACTTCTAGTCAAGCATCTTCAAAATTCGAAATAAAAGCTTTTGAGATGTCGTTGCTTTTTCCTTTACATTGCTACGTCATCGGCAAATGAAGAGTCACGAAAGTGGTTGGTTTGAGATAGTGCTTGTTTACCGTGGGCCTTGAGTGTCTCTCAGGAAGCGTCACGTGATTCGTGAACATTCCTTCTTCTTGTGACAATTCGCGTGTTATTCACAAATCTCTCAAGTTTAGATTGAATACTACACGAGAGAGTGAGTCTCCCTGTCTCTAGCCTTCATCTAAGGCAGCGGCTCTCAACCTGTGAGTCGCGACCCCTTTAGGGGTCGAACGACCTTTTCACAGGGGTCGCCCAAGACCGTCGTAAAACTCTTAGACTCTACAGGTATGAAGTAGCAACGAAAATAATTTTTAGGTTATGGGTCGCAAAAAAAAAAAAAAAATGAGGAACTGTATTAAAGGGTTGTGGCATTAGGAATGTTGAGAACCGCTGATCTAAGGAGTTGTTAGTTGGCAGCAGTGGCGTAGCGAGAAACGTTCGTGGCGTCCTTTTTTTCGGGTTTCCCCATAGTTTTTTTCACTTATTTCCTTCTACCTGTCCTAATTGCAGTCCCCCCCTCCCCCCCCCCCTATTATCACGTATTTATACAGCTCAAGCCATTACACTGGAAAATAAATTGTAAAAAATCTTATAGCCATTTGAAACTTTCTAGAAATTTAGAAAATAAATTTGAACTGATTTTATAAAATCTGAGGAAAATCATAGAGACAGAATCATAATTTCGTATTTTTTTTTAAAGGAAGAAATAAAAGGACTTCAACATAATATGGTAAAGCCCTTATAGACAAAAAATCGAACCTTCTAGAACAGGGGTGGCCAGACCTGTAGTAAGTAAGAGCCATTTTTAAAATAAAAGAAGTTGCTGAGAGCCGCATTGAAGCAGTCGCCGAAGTCTGGAATTATTTGGATCTAATATTGAAATTACTTCCTCGATATTCTTCTTAATAAAGTCCCCCATCAGAAAAAGGTCGTTTAGCACGAGCAATATTCCAAGCGATGGCATAACTTGCCTCAGTGGAGGTGACACCCTCTTTGCTGAAAGCAGAAAGTACTGTCTGCGGCTGACACATTCCAGACTTTAACTCAGGCAGCTTGCTTTTTCTGGCTTTTTCCTAATTCAGATTGCAGTGGATACCGCGATGCAAACTCTTCATGACGTTTTCCCATAGTGTCGCTTCAAATTGCTTTGTAATTTGTTAGCGGTGTTTGGCAGATGAGGCAAATTGGCCGACCGTCTTTGTCGATAAATGCAAAGTCCTCTCCCCATTCTGGTAGGAAACTTCTAGTTTCTTCATTATATTTTTTTCGTTTCCTGCAACTTGTTGCCATATTTGATATACACTTTAAAAAAATAAGTTACTAACTTTAGTAGGGCTAACAGTAATGGTCAATACTTTGAAATGCGGATTTTTACCGGAACCGGAACCAGAAATTTAACAGTTCACATCACCAACCAATCAGAAACCAATCGCTCCCTTCAACTTTTCAAATTTAAATCAATCCCAAATTATTTTCAACCCTTTGTTTCAGTCATGTTTTTTTAAAAACTTTTATTTATTTTTGATATTATATATTTCAAACGAAAAGTTTTAAATTCATAAATTGTACGCGAGCCGCAATGTGAACACGGAAGAGCCGCAATGTGAACACAGAAGAGCCGCATTCGGCTCGCGAGCCGCGGTTTGGCCACCGTTGTTCTAGAGTAAACTGTAAAAACGCACCGTTGTGTGAGCGTAGAATAAATCCTTATTAAGATCTTATAGAACATCACGAAACAGTGGCGAGCTAATCAAAGAAACATATGCGCGATGGAAGAGATGTGCTTTTGTATAATGCAAACGTGAGTTAAAATATACTTGATTATAAGCGAGTTTGCCGAAATCAAGGGGTCATCCGGTTTTGTATTTTTGTTTTGTTTATTGGGCCTAGATTTTTATATTCTCAAAATTGTAGCAATGTATTAATTCAATGTAGAGCAATTAATCGTTTTGATTGAAGATATACCCCCCCCCNAATTTGCACGCAATCCTCCTCCCCTTGAGAATTCGGCTCCCCGGGCTTGAAGAGCTGCTGGTGCTGGTACGATGTCCACTCCTCGTCGTCCTCCTTCCAGACGAACGTGCCCTCCACGTCGGTGTCGTCGAGGCCCACCCACACCGAGTCGTTGTAGCTGACGGCCTCTCGGAGAATCACCAGCTTGTCCCACGTCTTCACCGACATGAGGAAGCCGCCCTTTTCTTGGCAATATCCATCCGCCGTCGTGTAGTTCATCAGCGGGGACCCGACGATCGACACGCATGCGTACGTCCCGTTCGATTTGTACAGACGGAATCCTTCCGCGGGGTCGCAGTAGTAGGCCGATTTCCTGACGTAGAGATCCCCTTCTGCGGCACCGGCCAGCGGTTCGGACCCGTTGAGCCACGTGCACGGCGTGCAGAAGTGGGTCTCGGGATGAAACAAAACGCTCCTGCAGACTTTGCCGTGATCCCTGAGGCAGGCGGCGACACACGCGACGTGAGACGGGGCTGTCCAGCGTCCACGTAACCTGATGGGACCGAGATCTGAAGGTGGGTTAAATATGTGGAAATGGTAAGACCTGCTGGTCTTGGCGACTCTGGGGCTGGCCGGATACGCTGAAATGGAGACATACATTTTTGTGCGGGGTAAAAACATCTTAACGGTCATTTTAAATACTACCACCCCCCCCCCCTTTTCCACCCACCCTTTTTTCCCCACTTCCAAAATGAGGTCAATAAAATATCCATGATGAAAACATGTTTTTTTTTTGGACAGTTCTCAAGTTCTAAATAAAATATATCAAATAATGTGACCTTTTCTCTATTCCGTTATCACTGTAACGTCTTCTGTCACTTTTATCATTTGTCGTGATCTGAGCGGATATCTTAGTCAGTATCATTATCAGGTAGGGATTAACTGCTAATGATTTTCCCACAATCCCCGTGTAGACACTTCACAGGATGATACAATGCACATATGACGTCACTATTGGAATGCTGATTAAATACAGTTCATAATAAATCCGTTTCTCATGAGAAAATATTACGTGACGTCACTCATACATTGTATCCATCTTCAGTCGTGAGACAAAATCTTCCAAACTGCTTTTTTTTTTTTTCATCCATTACAATATGGCCGCTTAAGTAGTTCCTACCTTCTGTAATGAGATGGATGTATAACTACACTGACGTGAAATGAGTGCTTTCCACTCAGCAGTAAATGAAAATCATATATCATTATGTTTCATGCTAAACCACAAGAATGAACATTTTGGTTCGAGCCACGGCAATGGCTAAATACTTAAAGTAGTTCAATTATACAAGAATCGGCATCCTCTTGTGATCAAGAAGTGAAACCGTCTTTAGAAATAAATAAAAGAAACCTTTAAAAATATGCGCAAATGAAACTGCAACCCTAACAAAACCGGCAGAACACCTATTAAACACACGGGAGAGAAAAGTTCTACGGACCAACAATGGATGGAGAATACGAACCAAACAGGAATTGTACAGTCTATAAATTACCGGAAATTTGTTTTGAAAGAAATTTCGTAGACGGAAAGTTGATCAACGGAAGTTTGATCGAACGTAAGTTTGGTCGAATTTTTTTTTTAGTTCACACGATCCAATTTTCGTCAAAATTCTCTTTGAACTCACTATACTATATAGTGAAACAAAATTGTGGGGGGTCTAAAGTTGGGACATTCAATTCTACCCGAGGTAATCTGAAGTGTCCCAAAGACTTACCGCACCCCCCCCCCCTTTTCCACCCACCCCCCCCCCAATGAAATTTCTTTCAAACAAATTTCTGGATACAGGATAAATGGTGTGGGTGGAAAGGAGTGGTGAGGCAGGCCAACGCCCTACATGGGCTGTAGCGCTACAGGGATGGGTGGATGGTCTGAGTGGAAAGGAGTGGTGAGGCAGGCCAACGCCCTACATGGGCTGTAGCGCTACAGGGATGGGTGGATGGTCTGAGTGGAAAGGAGTGGTGAGGCAGGCCAACGCCCTAAATGGGCTGTAGCGCTACGGGGATGGATGGATGGTCTGAGTGGAAAGGAGTGGTGAGGCAGGCCAACGCCCTAAATGGGCTGTTGCGCTACAGGGATGGGTGGATGGTCTGAGTGGAAAGGAGTGGTGAGGCAGGCCAACGCCCTAAATGGGCTGTAGCGCTATGGGGATGGATGGATGGTCTGAGTGGAAAGGAGTGGTGAGGCAGGCCAACGCCCTACATGCGCTGTAGCGCTACAGGGATGTATTAAAAAAAAATACTTTTAATATGACTATATTTACCCTTTGAAGAGGTATTATTATTATTCAAGCATGTCGGACGTGGCTAAAGCATTGGCTGTAAATCACTAAAAAATGATCACATCATATATTGACACTCAAATAGTTTGGCAAATTACACACTTTTTTTTTAACTACAAAGATCGGGACATTCTTTTTACCCGACAACACTCACGCTTTTTTGGGTCCAAAAAAAACACAACAACAACTGACTTTACACTTACCTACGATTAAAATCATTAAAAAACAGAAGATGCCGGAACGGACCATCATGTTCTCTGTACAACCCCTGAAGCGTATCACAAAGATATTTAAAGGCTCGGATGAAGGCGGTTAAATCACATAGCCATTACACTTTCAGTGTTTTAAACATTTTTTTTTTTTATATCGTCGTCCTGATATTTTTCAAATCTGGAGTAAAAAATCTGCCCAGAGGTAATGCATTCTAAAGACTTCTAATATGCTACAAAGATTTCCTTGCCTTTCATCGAAGCGTTTTAATTAATTTTTTTCTCTTTTACAATCGATCCATAGAGTTGTAGATGAGGGTATTTACACAGTGGCGCTCTCTTGAATATATTCTTTGGTCCACATGACATTGATTCGTGCATCCGTCTCTGTGTAAACTGATCGACTCTTTATGTAAAATTTGGAAATTAAAAAAAAAAATAAATAAAAAAAATTAGCAGTCCATTTTTATTAAAACATTACTTAAACTTGTTAAAAAGAAAGAAGAAAACAGTTGCAATTAATGTTTAACTCGTGGTTCTCTATTAATAGGTCTCTATTCCAAAATGTATTTTTCCTGAGAAAATTGAGGAGTCTGTTATCATATCCCAATCCCTCTTTTCATCGTAAGAGGTATTTTTTATGATATATTTTTGAGAAGACTTGTAATTTTTTTTTTAGCCCTGAGCGAGGCTGCGGAAAAACAACAACAAAAAAAATGTTCCGTAGAGTGGGACAAAATATATTTATAGTGGGACATGAGTCGGGACCTTGTGTGGGGTTTACACTTGGAACAATATATTCTACACTAGGTAGTGTGAGGTGTCACAAAGACTTAATCTCCTTGAATCCTTTGACTTAAGATTAACGTGAGATTGTCAGTCCGGTGTGCGAGCGTGTGAGACTGGTTTGGGGTTACTTCCAGAAGATTCTCTAGAATCACTATTGACTGCCACAGGCGCTTAGAGTACAGATATGACTGATAGACATAACTGAGGGATATAAGCAATGTTCCCTATAATCTGCGCGGCTGCGCGCCCGCGCAGCTTTCTCATTGACGCCGCGCAGCAGTTTTGAGTATCCGCGCGGCAGTTTTGAGTATCCGCGCAGCAGTTTTGAGTATCCGCGCAGCAGTTTTGAGTATCGGCGCAGCAAATTTCCATTTAAGTGTGTGTTTGTGGGCTGTAAAATTTTGCACACAAAAAAAATTGATGCTGTAAAATTATGTATACGAAGCAGTAAACCTTAGAGGGAACATTGGATATAAGTGACATGTATACGGTTCAGAAATAACTGACATATGTAAGGTTCAGAAATACCTGACAGATATAACTGAAGAATATAACTGATAGATAACGTTTCTTATATAAAGTTCATATACACAGTTCAGGTAGGTATGACTGACCAAAATGACAGGTATAATTACAGACCTAACTCACATATATGAATGGCACTCACAGCCGCTTACAGATACGACCAACGGGTATCAATCACATTACTTAGGTGAGGTCATGGCGGTAACGAAATGCTCATTCACTTTGGACCAATTTCCCTGTCATTTACGATAAATGTCAATATTTTGTGAACCTCTGACCGATTGAGTCTGTTTTCCTTTCTATGTCATTCATGTGTCAGTGTCGCATTGACATCGTGGCAAGTCAACAAGAAGGCCGTACGTCCCCTGGCCGGTCTCTTTACTCTTTGAATATTTACCCCAAAGGACCAATAAAGGATTAAATTTCTGGCTCATTTTTTGTAAATATATATTTGTGTTTAAATAAGACGGCGTCCTATTTAAAATGTAATCCCAACGCGTCAAGTGGCTCCCATTGTTTTTGAGCAGTTCATTGACCGTCCACTCGAACTGCCATTGTTTTTGAGCAGTTCATTTACCGTCCACTCGAACTGCCATTGTTTTTGAGCAGTTCTTTTACCGTCCACTCGAACTGCCATTGTTTTTGAGCAGTTCATGTACCGTCCACTCGAACTGCCATTGTTTTTGAGCAGTTCATTTACCGTCCACTCGAACTGATTAAAATGAACAAGGAAATTGACCTTATGCAATTGACATGAATTGGGATTGCGAAATAAGGTGGTGCAGTCACTAATTGACGGATCTCATGCGGTGGTATGGAGGGGTTAACTAATTTGTATCAACTAATAGTTCTTCTACATATTTTGTTGTTGTTATAATTGAATTGAATATTTATTTGTCAAAAAAATTAAATCATTTACAGATTTTAATTCTAAGCAGCGGTTCTCAACCTGCGAGCCGTGACTCCTTGGGGGGGGGGGGTCAAACGACTTTTACACAAGGGGTTGCATAAGACCATCGGAAACCACATATTTATGAAGTAGCAACAAACATAATTTTATGATTGGGGGGTCAACATCAGGATCTGTATTAAAGGGTCACGACATTAGCAAGGTTAAGAACCACTTCTCTAGAGCAGGCCTGCACAACATACGGCCCGCGGGCCGCATGTGGCCCACCAGCACCCGCTTGGCGGCCTGCGAAGTAACGAAATATTCTTTATTATTATTATTTTCTTAATAGATTTACCCCCTGTCCTATAATATTTTGGCCCGCACAAGATTTTCATAACGTATTACGGCCCACCTTACATTTTGAGTTGAGCAGGCCTGCTCTAGAGCATCGTTTCTACCCTGTTATTTAAAAAAAAATTTTGGTTAAAAAACTAGTAACCCAATTAAAAATTTTATTAAATGCCATCGCCCACCACACTGATATGATCAATTTTTTTTAAAAAAAAGTCCCTTTTCATTTATATAAAGTTTTTTTTAGCACAAAAAATATTTTGAAAAATGCTTGGTCTTTACCTAAGAACCATGTGGCCCACGTTAAGAACCATGTGGCCCACGTTAAGAACCATGTGGCCCACGTTAAGAACCATGTGGCACACGTTAAGAACCATGTGGCCCACGTTAAGAACCATGTGGCCCACGTTAAGAACCATGTGGCCCACGTTAAGAACCATGTGGCCCACGTTAAGAACCATGTGGCCCACGTTAAGAACCATGTGGCCCA
>CAXITT010000181.1:68660-124119 GCA_964033795.1 Lymnaea stagnalis | reverse complement strand
CCCGAAAAAATCTGAAATGCCCCCCCCCCCCCACGGGGAAAAAATTCTGCTTACACTAGATAAAATATTAAAATATTCTTCCACTACCCGGTACCACATATTTACATTTTGTTTTTGTTTTGGACCTGTGAACTATAGAAATATGACTTGTAACTGAACAGACTTTTCGTGTGATGCCATAGGCATAGATTTCCGGACCTCACACACTGACACGTATTTAGAAATCATTTTCTTTTCCAAATCCTCTATTTTAACTTGGCTTTACTTCGTGGCTAGCAAAAAAATTTTTTGGACGGCTCATTGACCCACTTCCCGTCAACCTATTGAGCTGCTGAAACTTGACGCAGAGACTCGTCGCCGTTGTGAATTTTTCAGCCCCAGCCCTCCAAAAAATAAGTTTTTCCAGCTTTTGAATTGGAAGATGAAAGAAATATGATTTCACGAAATAAAATTCCCGATAACTGCGCTAAATGTGATTGTAAAGTAAAAAAAAAATTAATCGCAAGTGCGTTTGGTGCTTAATAGTTTCTTATTTTTTTCTGAAATAGTTGGTGTAATAAATCTGCGGTGTTAAACCAGGCGGTTCATTAAAATATTAATGTAGTTCAGGGGTCTGAAAAAATGTATGCTTGCGAGTTGTGGGGGGGGGGGGGGAACTAATTCGGATTCTTATTAAGAGCGTTACTTGTATGCATGTTTTGTCATATTTTCAGTCCTACACCTACATGGTTCGATATAACTTTCGTTTATCCTTAATAAAGGATTTATTTGAAAAACTGTGTTGTAGAGGTTGTTTAAATCTTTCCTTCATGTTCATGTTTTTAAAATTGTTTTTGGCCGTCTTATACCCGTATGCGGGCTTTCCCGTTATTAGACGCCCTGCTTTATACAAATAATTCCCGTAAATATTGAGAAAATTATAGTTGAATTCAACTGTTTTAGAACCGCTGATGATGAAAACCGCAAAGCTCTGATCGATGAGACGAGCACTTTCCTAACCCAATAATACACGTCATGGTGTGGAATTATGTAAATAGGGGTGAAATTGACCTGAAACAAAGAAAGTGGTGGAGGCGGATGGCATCATAGAGATTAATTGTGGGACAGGAAGTGGAGTAAGGAATGGCCGGTGGTGTCGTGGGGGGGGGGAGAATCGGGTAGGGGATGGGGATGATTGGGGGGGGGTCTAAGATAAAATGAAGAGGGGGGTAGTGGTGAAATAAAGGGGTGGCTTTTTTTAAAATAGTGTAGGAATTTGCTCGCAATGACGCATTGAAAACAAAGTCGCCAAGTTCAATATCTTCATTCAATTTTCTTCTTTCCTCTTGTCCCAGGGAGGTGTCACGTGGGGATGGGTTGTCACCGCGGGGTTGGGGGGGGGGTATGTTTACGATAAGCCGCAAGGTGGGAGGCCTGGGTGAAGCTTTATGAAGTGGATTTTGATGTTGCCCTGAACGTGGTCGATCAACCAACATGTTCTTACACTTGGCCTGAAAACCGAGTGCCCCACTATTTGTAGGATGGTGATGCATGTTGATCCCGACATGCATTCTGACCAGTTGGCCAAAAAACCAGTAAATTTGTTGTTGGGCCACAAAGCCCCTGATTTTGCATACCACCCACTAGTTGTCTTATTTCCGGTTTCCAAATTGTGGTTCCTTCTTTTTTACCCAGCTGTTCGACTTGACCATCTCATCTCGCTGGTGAATAATTTTTTTTTTCTTTAGAGTATTATTCAGAGTTAAGAATTCAGAGCCCAGCTCTCGTTCCTTAAAAGAATGAACATGAAATTGTTCTTTAGATTTTCATTATTTTGATCGATAGCAGTTTAAAATAAATATAAACACAACGTAACACATCAAGTAGTTGGCGCATGAAAAACGTAAGGAATGTCACATTATTATTTCGCTTATTATGGAAACGTGGTACAGTTTAAATATGAAGAGTTTATTATAAGTTTGTTGGCCTCATAAAACAACAGATGGGTCTGGATTTGGCCCGCGGGCCGGAGTTTGCCGAAAACTCTCCTAAAGAGCTAAACATTAGTTTTTGGAAGAAAAAAAATGGTATTGAAAAACATTCACATTCAAAGTGTTTAAAATTCTCCGTTGAATAGGAGAGATATTTGAAATGATATAACGACACTGTTGATACGCATTACCATAACATCTCTGGCCCCTAATGTGGATCGGTCTGTTTTGTCCTAAGCTGTGAGCGACGTGTTTCATTGAGTTCAGTGTTTGGTGTGAGGGACTCCCCCCCCCCATTCCTTTCCCCCTCTCTCCTAGAGACCTGACATGCTGGTTGACAGCCTAAAAAAGCCTGCCCCTTTTTTTGGGTAGGTATAAAAGTACGTCAGAGTTGGTTACAGAGTTGAACTTTTGTTGTATCTTTTTTTATTTTCCTACTTAACCCCCCCCCCTTATTCTCCGACTTTATTCCATTTTAAAAAATAAATAAATATGAAATAAAATAAATACATAAATACATTTTTCAAATAAAACCAATTTAAAGATAAAATGCATTACTAAATCAATATTTTTGAATTTATTGTGATGTTACCAGTGTATACAATTTCTTATTATAGTGAATTGGTTTTTCAGGTTTAGAGATTAAAAGATTATAAGAATATTTCACACAAAAACGACGTATCCCATATTAACGTGTTTTGATTGAATATATTGCTGCGACTCTGGAGTTAATGAAAGTAATGTTAAAGATTAATATTCGATTACTACCCATGGCATTGATTTAACGTCATCCCCCCTAATGTGTGCACTCTGGTGAGATTTTTATAAGTATCATTCCAAATCTCTCCAACCCACACCCCTGCTATTAGTGGCACAGCACGAATGAATCTGCGTGTTATTTTAACGTATACGCCAGGATGAAGGTGTCATTATACGATGATGGGTATCACAAATGCTAAACATATTATAACATCATATTCTTTGTCATGTTGCACGACTGACTGAAACTATTCCAATTAATTTAGTAGGGCAAGGGACACTGTTCCAAACTTGTCTAAACAACAAGTGGTTGCAACTCATAATATATTTTTATTTAACCTAATATTACTAGTTATTTCCCCTAAGTGGGGATTTTGGTCTCTGTTGGTATTAATTTTAATTTGTGACACGCAAGCGATCTTTTTTTTTTACCTCATGGGAAACAGGGGTGACATTAAAACTGAATATAAGCATGGAAGATGTGAACCGATTTTTAATTTGATATTGTTAGAAGAAATTTGGATATTAACAAACATTTAATTTTAATTTCGCAATATTAACGAGACAATACTAAAAAAAAACAACAAAAAAACTAACATGATTGGGTTTTCTCGATACATATGATAATGACTAAATAAATAGTAATACTTAGTCGATAATTTATTGATAATGAAAAGAAAAATTTACTTTCAAATTCTGATGAAATACTTATATAGTTCTTTAACTGTTATCTTAAATTAATTTATAATGGTACTTAAACATACACTTAAATAAAAGCTGAGATGTTTTATTTTTATTATATTTTAATTGATTCAATTTCCGCATAATATTAGAAACAAATCCATATCATTCTTTTCAAGAATCCGACGTATTTAGAATGATTCGTTCTTTTAAATCCACATGTTAACTTATCTTCTTTTTCTTGGCCAGCTGGGTGGCGGACGGGCAAAATCTTCGGACGGCTCATTGACACCCCCGCCCCCCCCCCTATCCTGTCATCCTATCGAGCCTAAACTTGGCACATAGACTCGTTGTCGGCGACAACACATTCTCTCATATTTTCATGAACGGAACTTGATATCTTTGGTAACGTCGTTAAGAAACTTAACCACTTTTTCGCTCGCTTCTCTACTATGTTATTGGAAAATCGTAAAACAAAGATGACTATTATCTAAAGAAAAATCTCTTAACCGAATTTCACGCCTATAACAGCCTTAAGTGTTTTTAAAAAAGTAAAAAAAAAGAGAAAATATTATCAATCTCATATAAATTTACACCCACTTTGTCATGAACTTTATTTTTCGCAAAGTGGAAAAAGAACAACATATTTTTTACCTTTCTGAAAGAAAATCTTAACCTATCTTTGTTCACGCCCATGAACTGTTAAGAGGAAAAAAATATGGCTCTGTTTTTTTAGATTAAATGTTC
Organism: Lymnaea stagnalis; assembly: GCA_964033795.1. Lineage (NCBI taxonomy): Eukaryota > Metazoa > Mollusca > Gastropoda > Lymnaeidae > Lymnaea > Lymnaea stagnalis. The sequence continues at coordinate 119,962 of CAXITT010000181.1, read as the reverse complement.
CCTTGTGTGTAAATTATTTGGTTTTGAGAATTTTTTTTTTATGTATAGGTTTGTCAACGCTATTGAACTATATCTTAATTGGTATAAAATATATTTAATTTTTAATTGAAAATGTAGCACCTCTTTCTCATGATACTTATATCATTAGATGTAAGATATTAAAAAATATATACAAAATTAACACACCCCATTCCACTTCACTCTCCCCCCCCCCTTTTTTTCGATATTTGTTTACCGAAGAAGGTTAATTAAACAAAAAATCCAATTGACTCCGTCATTCTTAGGCTTATCTTGTGCTGCGCCTGGGGCAGACGAAAAGTATCGAACCCGCTTCCCTTCACAGTTTTTAATAAACGTTCATAAAACGATCCACGGGACAACAGCCACCCCCCCCTCCACCCTTACGTACGCTACCACACATTTTTAAATTCTACATTAACTTCCCATTCGTTCGTGTGTTTGTGTGGAAAGATCTTCGGAAGGCTAATTGACCCACTTCCCGTCATCCTATCGAGCTGAAACATGGCACACTTTCTCATTGCCTACGACCACGCGTTTTCTCAGATTTCGAGCCGCACCGAATGAGATTTTCTAGGCTTCGGCCAAACCAAAAGTTTTAAAAAAATATCCATCGGCTGAAATCGAAAACAAAATCTGAACGAGACTTTCGCACACTTTGAAACGGAAACCATACTATAGATTAGCCTAAGCATAATTGTTATATTCTTTTTGGGAAATATTGGACAGATAAGTCACTACGCTGCTGCGAGCAGAGGATGAGTCACATATCATAACATGACAGCAAAGAGTCGAACAGTAATCATTATCGGATTGCAAGCCGACAGACACATGAGGTGACAATGTGACTTCTGGTGGGCGCCTGAAAACCTACATCACTTTCGGCCGAAAACCGAAAATCAACCGAGAGTTAACTTTTCTGATTCAGCCGTAACCGAAACTACACTACGGCAACTTTCGGCACCGAAACAGAAATTTGGTCGGCCTTTTACTTTCCACTGAACTAGATGTCTGATCAAAATGACACATATTCACACCCTCCTAGAAGGAGCCACATTAAACTTCTCATTAATGTCGCTTACACGTGTATTGCTAAATCATCGGAATCTGTAGGAATGACGTCATCACATTTGAGTGCAGTGACTTGACTCGAAAAAGGGAGGTTGAAGCGGGGGGGGGGGGGGGCAAAAGCAATCAAAACGTCATCGACTTTATTCTTATATTTATAGAAGATTTTATCTTAACCATCAATGGTAATACATTCACACTATGGAACGTAATGGTGCTGACAAAAGTACAACTCTTTCAAGTCAACACACACACACATACACACATGGACAGCGATCAAGTCAAGGTGCAAGTAAGTGCTGCAATAAGTCGTTTCTTAAGGACTTGTTCAAAGATACGGAAGTCATAAGAATAGCTTTTCGCGTATGACCTTAAAATGTCACCTCTCTTGCCTTCTTGTCTTCGTTTTATTTTATTTTCTTGTACTCGTATTATTATATTTACTTGTATTCGTGGTATTATATTTACTTGTAGTCGTTTCAACATATCTCATTGTGTATTCTTGTATTCGTCTCATTATATTTACTTGTATTCGTTTTACCATATTTCATTGCGTTTTCTTATCTTCGTGTTAATATACTTACTCTAATTCGTATTACTATACTCAGATAAATACAGGTAGCAATTTCTATGACCCCGGGCCCCGGACATCACCATATTTGCAGTTTCCGGTAAAACCAGAATAGCAAGCCTTAGTGCCGGGACTAGAGACCGACCGAAAGTGATTTTCTCATTTCGGCCGAAGCTGAAAATAGACCGAAAGTTTAAAATGACTTACGGCGAAACCGAAAATAAGCCGAAAGTTTAAAAATCACTATCGGCCGAAACCGAAAAAAAGGTCGAAAGTTAAAAATGATTTTCGGCCGAAACCGAAGCCGAAACCGAAAATGAAATATTTAGATATTTTGAAATTCGTTCCCGCATACATTCTGCATACTTCGAAAATGATGGGGGAAAGTATACATATTTACATTCTTTTTATAAAAAAAATGAGATAATCGTGAATATTAATATATAAACATCCAATATAACATCTTGTTGTTAAATATTGTTTAGTTTGTTCTTAACGATCGCTTAGTTTGTTGTTAAAGATCGTTCAGTGTTTTGTTAATGATCACTTTATTTGTTCTTAAAGATCGGTTAGTTTGTTCAAAAGATCGCTTAGTTTATTGTTGAAAATCATTTATTTTGTTTTTTAAGATCGCTTAGTTTGTTCGTAAAGGTCACTTAGTTTTTGTTTAAAGATCTTTTAGTTTGTTATTCAAGATCATTTAGTTTGTTGAAAAAAGATCGCTAAGTTTTTTCTTAAAGATCGCCTAGTTTGTGTGATTAAAATATCGTTTAGTTTGTTCATAAAGATCGATAAGTTTGTTCTTAAAGATCATTGATTTTGTTCTTAAATATCGCTTAGTTGTTCTCAAAGATCATTCAGTTTGTTCTTAAAGATCATTCAGTTTGTTCTTAAAGATCATTTAGTTTATTCTTAAATGTCGCTTAGTTTGTTGTTAATTATAGATTTTGCTGAGAAATAGCTGACCGAAAATCTTAGTCACTTTCGGCCGGATGGCCGGGACAATGTTTGTAGAGCTTATCAAAATAAAATAATGAGACATATGGCTTTGCCCTGGATCTTTGTGTCTTAAACTACAAAGCTTACTTGGGCATACTTTTCTGATATAATTCAGACTCATTTAAACATAATGACTCTTACGTCATCACTTGTAGAAAGGACCGCAATTGTTTCCAAAAAAAAATTAAATAGAAACATACATATATAAAAAAAAAAAAAGAAAAAAAAAAAGGGCAGCCTGAGGCTGTCATTGATGAAGTGCATCTATTGATATTTGAGACAGCCCCTTCAACCCCACCCCCAACCCCAACCCCCCAACACTCCACTTGAACTTATTTTCAACTGTCGTCAGTTGCCGGTGACCCGTGGTTGATTAGGGTCATGGTTGCCATGTGACGCCGTGTTCAGCTGTCCAGGGTTTGCGACGTTTCTCCTTACCTGTCTTACCGGCACGTCAATAAATTTTTTTTTTCTTTCTAAAAGTGGTCCAGGGAGGGCATTAACAAATAGATAAATCAAATCAGAACACAGACAAAAACAACTGCCCACATAATAGATTGAAAGTAGAACGTTTCAACAAACATGGTCGTTACAGGAAGATAACATTACGATAGAGGCGTGAAAGAATCTTTCTATAAACCATTAAAAAAAAAAAAATATGTAATAACCGATCACTCCACAGAATTCTAAAAATAGAGTGAGGTCTTAGGTTACTCAAGTAAGCTTTACGATTTGTTTCGTATTTGAAAAGCTAAACGTTTTTTTTTTAAAAATCTTTACACATAATTTTTTTATTATCCGTGGAAGATATCCTTTTTTCTTGTAAAAAAAACATGGCCTTGAGGATGGATCTTTGGCAGATCACGTGATCAGTAGCCAGTGGGCATCTCTTTTGTGACATTGTTTTTCTTCTTAGGAAAAGACTTTGTTGATCATGCGTTAGTAGAATTTATTCGTAGTCATTCAGATGTGAGATGAAATTACTGAATAAGAAAAAAAAAACTGTTTTCCCGTAACATTTGAAGATCTTTCGTAACATTGGAAGACCTTCCGTAACATTGGAAGATCTTTCGTAACATTGGAAGACCTTCCGTAACATTGGAAGACCTTCCGTAACATTGGAAGACCTTTCGTAACATTGGAAGACCTTCCGTAACATTGGAAGACCTTCCGTAACATTGGAAGACCTTCCGTAACATTGGAAGACCTTCCGTAACATTGGAAGACCTTCCGTAACATTGGAAGACCTTTCGTAACATTGGAAGACCTTCCGTAACATTGGAAGACCTTTCTTAACATTGGAAGACCTTCCGTAACATTGGAAGACCTTTCGTAACTTTGGAAGACCTTTCGTAACTTTGGAAGACCTTCCGTAACATTGGAAGACCTTCCGTAACATTGGAAGACCATCCGTCCTAAATCTTCTCCATTCTACCGCCTTCATTTTCCAACTTAATCCGAGTCTGATAATAATGTTCCAGGGTGCCCGCGCATGTTCACCGACGTACCTGACTGTAGCCAAACACCACTGAAGCTGATCTTGCTGAAGATCTAAAAAAGAAAGAAATATCTATTCATTGTTATATAATTTAATTCCCCCAACGATCACCCAAATCTGATCACTCTGAAGGACAGCCGCTGGGAACGATGAAACGCCATCTCAAATTCTGGGATTCTGGATTTAGCGTTTCATCAATCGTTTGGACTACGGCAGCCTTGGTTTTTCTTAATCAAGGTGAGATGGTGACGTAGCTAATGCTTAAGTTAAGATATTAAACCCTATTTATAAATTAAGAAAAAAAAATATGTGTTCTTTTTTTCACACTTTAAAGAGCTAAGTCGGTTTCTCCCACTTGGATGTTTAAAAAGGGTTGGCCTTAACAACAGTTACTTTATACCCGGTACACACAGTTTCTCCCACTTGGATGTTTAAAAAGGGTTGGCCTTAACAACAGTTACTTTACACCCGGTACACACAGTAAGTAAAAAAAAAACCCTCTTACCGTGCCAACAACACGTTTCATTTCAATCATTTATCTGTTACGGTGTGTTATGGTTTAGGTCGGGGTCATAGTAGTTGTGTGTTGAAGACATTAATGAGGGCGGAACATTTACACCCAAGACTTGCGGTTCTTTAAAGATGAACACAGAGACACACACGGGGCATGAACGTTAAACGACACAGTCATACAACACGGATGTATTAGTAACACACTCTTCTTACGCGGAAGTTGAAGAACGCGTTCAGTCTACATGAAAGTTTTGAAAACGCAGTCAAATCACATGGGATTTTTAACAACGCGGTCATACAAGATGACATTTTAACAAGGCCGTCATTCATTCATTCATAACCACAAGGTTTGATAACACAGTCTTACAACGAGCAGGTTTAACAACGCAGTCATATAACATGAGATTTTCAACAACGCAGTAACAAAAGATTTCCAAAGATTGTATCTTTTATTTAAAGACGGTATCAAGCATCCTCTTAGTGGCGGACATTGTCGTATTGAGCATCCTCTTAGTGGCGGACATTGTCGTATTGAGCATCCTCTTAGTGGCGTACATTGTCGTATGGAGCATCCTCTTAGTGGCGGACATTGTCGTATGGAGCATCCTCTTAGTGACGGAAATTGTCGTATCGAGCATCCTCTTAGTGACGGAAATTGTCGTATTGAGCATCCTCTTAGTGGTGGACATTGTCGTATTGAGCATCCTCTTAGTGGCGGACATTGTCGTATGGAGCATCCTCTTAGTTACGGACATTGTCGTATGGAGCATCCTCTTAGTGACGGACATTGTCGTATTGAGCATCCTCTTAGTGACGGACATTGTCGTATGGAGCATCCTCTTAGTGGTGAACATTGTCGTATAGAGCATCCTTTTAGTGGTGGACATTGTCGTATTGAGCATTCTCTTAGTGGTGAACATTGTCGTATTGAGCATCCTCTTAGTGGTGAACATTGTCGTATTGAGCATCCTCTTAGTGACGGACATTGACGTATGGAGCATCCTCTTAGTGGTGGACATTGTCGTATGGAGCATCCTCTTAGTGACGGACATTGTCGTATTGAGCATCCTCTTAGTGACGGACATTGTCGTATTGAGCATCCTCTTAGTGGTGGACATTGTCGTATTGAGGATTGTCTTAGTGGTGAACATTGTCGTATTGAGCATCCTCTTAGTGGTGAACATTGTCGTATTGAGCATCCTCTTAGTGACGGACATTGACGTATGGAGCATCCTCTTAGTGACGGACATTGTCGTATCGAGGATCCTCTTAGTGGCGGACATTGTCGTATTGAGCATCCTCTTATTGACGGACATTGTCGTATCGAACATCCTCTTAGTGGCGGACATTGTCGTATTGAGCTTCCTCTTAGTGACGGACATTGTCGTATTGAGCATCCTCTTAGTGACGGACATTGTCGTATTGAGCATCCTCTTAGTGACGGTCATTGTCGTATTGAGAATCCTCTTAGTGACGGACATTGTCGTATTGAGCATCCTCTTAGTGACGGACATTGTCGTATCGAGTATCCTATTGGTGGTGGACATTGTCGTATTGAGCATCCTCTTAGTGACGGACCTTTTCGTATTGAGCATCCTCTTAGTGACGGACATTGTCGTATTGAGCATACTCTTAGTGACGGACATTGTCGTATTGAGCATCCTCTTAGTGACGGACATTGTCGTATTGAGCATCTCTTAGTGACGGACATCGTCGTATTGAGCATCCTCTTAGTGACGGACATTGTCGTATCGAGCATCCTCTAAGTGGCGGACATTGTCGTATTGAGCATCCTCTTAGTGACGGACATTGTCGTATCGAGCATCCTCTTGGTGGCGGACATTGTCGTATTGAGCATCCTCTTAGTGACGGACATTGTCGTATTGAACATCCTCTTAGTGGTGAACATTGTCGTATTGAGCATCCTCTTAGTGGTGGACATTGTCGTATTGAGGATTCTCTTAGTGGTGAACATTGTCGTATTGAGCATCCTCTTAGTGGTGAACATTGTCGTATTGAGCATCCTCTTAGTGACCGATATTGACGTATGGAGCATCCTCTTAGTGGTGGACATTGACGTATGGAGCATCCTCTTAGTGGTGGACATTGTCGTATGGAGCATCCTCTTAGTGACGGACATTGTCGTATGGAGCATCCTCTTAGTGACGGACATTGTCGTATTGAGCATCCTCTTAGTGTTGGACATTTTTGTATTGAGCATCCTCTTAGTGGCGGACATTGTCGTATGGAGCATCCTCTTAGTGGTGGACATTGTCGTATTGAGCATTCTCTTAGTGACGGACATTGTCGTATTGAGCATCCTCTTAGTGACGGACATTTTTGTATGGAGGATCCTCTTAGTGGCGGACATTGTCGTATTGAGCATCCTCTTATTGACGGACATTGTTGTATCGAACACCCTCTTAGTGGCGGACATTGTCGTATTGAGCATCCTCTTAGTGACGGACATTGTTGTATTGAGCATCCTCTTAGTGACGGACATAGTCGTATTGAGCATCCTCTTAGTGGTGGACATTGTCGTATTGAGCATCCTCTTAGTGACGGACATTGTCGTATTGAGCATCCTCTTAGTGACGGACATTGTCGTATCGAGTATCCTCTTAGTGGCGGACATTGTCGTATTGAGCATCCTCTTAGTGACGGACATTGTCGTATCGAGCATCCTCTTAGTGGTGGACATTGTCGTATTGAGCATCCTCTTAGTGACGGACATTGTCGTATTGAGCATCCTCTTAGTGACGGACATTGTCGTATTGAGCATCCTCTTAGTGACGGACATTGTCGTATTGAGAATCCTCTTAGTGACGGACATTGTCGTATCAAGTATCCTCTTGGTGGCGGACATTGTCCTATTGAGCATCCTCTTGGTGGCGTACATTGTCGTATGGAGCATCCTCTTAGTGACGGAAATTGTCGTATCGAGCATCCTCTTAGTGACGGAAATTGTCGTATTGAGCATCCTCTTAGTGGTGGACATTGTCGTATTGAGCATCCTCTTAGTGACGGACCTTGTCGTATTGAGCATCCTCTTAGTGACGGACATTGTCGTATTGAGCATACTCTTAGTGACGGACATTGTCGTATTGAGCATCCTCTTAGTGACGGACATTGTCGTATTGAGCATCTCTTAGTGACGGACATTGTCGTATTGAGCATCCTCTTAGTGACGGACATTGTCGTATCGAGCATCCTCTTGGTGGCTGACATTGTCGTATTGAGCATCCTCTTAGTGACGGACATTGTCGTATCGAGCATCCTCTTGGTGGCGGACATTGTCGTATTGAGCATCCTCTTAGTGACGGACATTGTCGTATTGAACATCCTCTTAATGGTGAACATCGTCGTATTGAGCATCCTCTTAGTGGTGGACATTGTCGTATTGAGGATTCTCTTATTTGTGAACATTGTCGTATTGAGCATCCTCTTAGTGTCGAACATTGTCGTATTGAGCATCCTCTTAGTGACGGACATTGACGTATGGAGCATCCTCTTAGTGGTGGACATTGACGTATGGAGCATCCTCTTAGTGTGGACATTGTCGTATGGAGCATCCTCTTAGTGACGGACATTGTCGTATGGAACATCCTCTTAGTGACGGACATTGTCGTATTGAGCATCCTCTTAGTGGTGGACATTTTTGTATTGAGCATCCTCTTAGTGGCGGACATTGTCGTATGGAGCATCCTCTTAGTGGTGGACATTGTCGTATTGAGCATCCTCTTAGTGACGGACATTGTCGTATTGAGCATCCTCTTAGTGACGGACATTGTCGTATGGAGGATCCTCTTAGTGGCGGACATTGTCGTATTGAGCATCCTCTTATTGACGGACATTGTCGTATCGAACACCCTCTTTGTGGCGGACATTGTCGTATTGAGCATCCTCTTAGTGACGGACATTGTCGTATTGAGCATCCTCTTAGTGACGGACATAGTCGTATTGAGCATCCTCTTAGTGGTGGACATTGTCGTATTGAGAATCCTCTTAGTGACGGACATTGTCGTATTGAGCATCCTCTTAGTGACGGACATTGTCGTATCAAGTATCCTCTTGGTGGCGGACATTGTCGTATTGAGCATCCTCTTAGTGACGGACATTGTCGTATCGAGCATCCTCTTAGTGGTGGACATTGTCGTATTGAGCATCCTCTTAGTGGTGAACATTGTCGTATTGAGCATCCTCTTAGTGGTGGACATTGTCGTATGGAGCATCCTCTTAGTGGCGGACATTGTCGTATTGAGCATCCTCTTAGTGGCGGACATTGTCGTATTGACCATCCTCTTAGTGGTGGACATTGTCGTACTGAGCATCCTCTTAGTGGTGAACATTGTCGTATGGAGCATCCTCTTAGTGGTGAACATTGTCGTATTGAGCATCCTCTTAGTGGTGAACATTGTCGTATTGAGCATCCTCTTAGTGGTGGACATTGTCGTATTGAGCATCCTCTTAGTGGTGAACATTGTCGTATTGAGCATCCTCTTAGTGGTGAACATTGTCGTATTGAGCATCCTCTTAGTGGTGGACATTGTCGTATGGAGCATCCTCTTAGTGGTGAACATTGTCGTATTGAGCATCCTCTTAGTGGTGGACATTGTCGTATTGAGCATCCTCTTAGTGGTGAACATTGTCACAGTAACATTTGCCTTTAAAGTTATTATGACACACCTGATGTTGCACAGCAGATTTAGTTCACCAACTATTTCAGAGAAAAAACACTAAAATAAAATATGACGCCACCCTTGAATTAGCGATACTTTTACGAATCTCATTGAGCGCAGTTATCGGAAGTTTCATTTCGTGAAATCAGTGGCGCCATATTTCCTTCATCTTCCCTTTGAAAGACAGGAAAAAAATGATTTAGTGGGTTGGGACTGAGAATGTGGTGTCATCGGCAACGAGTCTCTGTGCCAAGTTTCAGCTCTATAGGTTTAAGGGAAGTAGGTTAATTAGCCATCCGAAGATTTTGCCACATACCCAGATAGAAAGAAACACACAAACAAAAGCAACGTTAATATAAAGGATTTAAAAACAGATGGTTTTCGTACCATATACTTTTTGTTCTGCAATCGTATGTGTTGTTAGGAAATGAATGTCTTCTAGGACCCATTTTAAGCAAACACTAAAAGTATTTCAATGCACAAAATTTTGTCGACTGCTTGCCACTCATCACAAAGCATTAAAAAATATTATTATATGCCGTTGATTGAAATGTTTGTGTTCAACGCAATTTCAGCTCTGCAAGACTGCACGTTAGATGCTGCCGTCACGTGTCCAAGCCATCGACGGTTCACCTTGGTCAAAAGCCCAACGATGGGACCAGCTCGCCTGGGACCCGGATGGTTGGCCCACAACAAGCTCTCCTGCGTTGAATCCTGCATCGCCACCTACAAACAGCACTGCCGGTCGTTCATGTACAACTCGACGAGCAGGCTCTGCACGCCGGGCTCCTGGCTGAACCAGACCAGTCCCGCGCCGAAGAAATCTGAGGGGTTTCTCTACATCCGTACCAACGCTTCCTACTGTCACACCGGCCGAGGTTTCAACTTGTACAACTACGGGACCACGTACGCGTGCTTGGCGAAGTTCGAAGACGCTGTCGACTTCAACGCGGCCGACGCCCTGTGTCGACAGAAAGGCGGGTTCTTGATGGCGGCCAAGAACTGGGATAAGCTGATGATGCTGCGAGATTTCCCCGGGGACTCCAGTGTGTGGATAGGCCTGAACGACATGGGCGTGGAGGGGACGTTTACTTGGATGGACGACGGTAGCCCGTGCACGGACGAACAGTTTTCCACGCTGTTCCCAGAGTCGGAGCCGAACGGAGAGCCGGATAGAGAGGAGGACTGTGTGCAGATGAAATACAACGAATTACTGAATGATGAGAACTGTAATGAAACGATGTCGTACGCATGTGAACATTACCTTTTAGACTGATCCAATTTGTGAATTATTTTTTACGTTTTTTTTTTACCCCTTAGGCTGCTCTGTCCATTTGTTAGTTTGTGTGTGGTCAAATATAGCATCTCAATTTTGACCCATTTCTTGATCGCCAGTTGAGCTGAATACTTGTACACTTACTCACCCCCCCTCCCACCTCCGATGACATTACAGCCCTTCATGATCAGTAGGTCACCAGTGACCTCCACGGAACCTTGGGCGACCTCTGCGGACATCTCAGGAGGAACGGAAAGTATATTTACTACAGCGTTTCCTTACGCACGATTACTGGTTCCGGGTAACAATCGTCGACCACATTGTCTTTACATGGGAATTTTAAGACGCTTCTTTTAAGTCATGTTCCAGTAATAAGTTTGTGTTTTAACTAATCTTCCAAGACTCAGAATGACAAAATAAAACAATGTAAACGATTCTTTAAAAAAAACAACAAAAAACAAAAACACATACTTTTTTGCCTCAAAAAATTTACTAGAAAGTATAAAATAGATATTCTTTAAAACTTCAGAGTTTTACAGTCATATGACTTAAACAAAGCTTGGGGTGGGGTTGGGCGGTGGGGGGGGGGCGCCTCCAAAGAATTGCAATGATGTCGTATGTCTTGTGATTTTTCAAAAGGTATTTTTGTATATTGTTTCATTTACATCTGTTCTCCGACGTGATTGTTATTGTCATTGCAATTTACAAAGATCAACAACAACATTAAAAAATAGGTTTAAAAAAAACAAACATGATATATATATATTGGTACATGTTTGATTGAAATCTTATAGTTTGATTGGAATTTTATAGTTTGATTGGAATTTTATAGTTTGATTGGAATTTGATTATTTGATTGAAATTTCATATAAAGTTTATAACAGCCAAATTGTATGGCCGTTTTTCTGTATAGAAATGCTAAATCAGCAACCGACTGACAACATGCGGCCAATCTAGTGGGACTTTGGGAGTGCGGCCAATCTGATGAGACTTTGGGAGTGTGGCCAATCTGGTGGGTCTTTGGGATTGTGGCCAATCTGGTGGGACTTTGGGAATGTGGCCAATCTGGTGGGGTTTTGGAAATGTGGCCAATCTGGTGCGACTTTGGGAATGCGGCCAATCTGGTGGGACTTTGGGATGGTTGCCAATCTGGTGGTAAACACGGTTAAAAATTTGTCGGTCGCCCTGGTCTGATTTTGAGAGTTTATTAATAAAAATTATATGAACAGTGCATGCCTGTCAGCTAATGATGGTGATTTTATTAGTATGATTATTTTATTATTTTTGAATGTCCACCATCGAGGGGCATTTATCGAAGGCGCGCCACTGGTCCAACACGTTGCTTTAAGTCTGCAAATGCTGAATGATATTTTAATTTAATAGCCATCTCCATTTGTTTTATAACGTTTATAAAAGTTCTTTTTATAGTGATCTGAAATTGTGTTACATCAGAAACGCATAAACGCAATCATCCATTTCAAAACATTTTTATGAATTTTACCGAAATATGAAATACATATCTCTCAAGACGCATTATTGGGTCTCCTTTTTAAAAACCACCTGATTGATGAAAGTGGACAATTTTACGTCACTCTTTTTTGTTGTTGTTTGGGAATTTGATATTTCAGTAGTTTTATGTAAACTATTCACTGAAAATGTTTTCCGTTAGGGGTCGTTTGTAAATTACTTAACGCAAAAATGATTTTTTATAACCCCCTTCGCCCATTTCAGGAAGTGTTCCAAATTCTTTAACCCCCCCCCCCCAACTCACCGTGTCACGTCACACTAAAAAATTAAAAGCATACATAACATTTTCACAACTAGAATAAGATTTGATTTTATTCCTTAACATTTTAAAATGGCCACAACAGTTTTAACCCCCCCCCCCCCAACTCACCGTGTCACGTCACACTAAAAAATTAAAAGCATACATAACATTTTCACAACTAGAATAAGATTTGATTTTATTCCTTAACATTTTAAAATGGCCACAACAGTTTTTGCGTCATTTTTTTATATGCGCAGAAGGTGTGCGCAATTGAGTTCATAGAACCAACAATACCTGAGGCAGTTTTGACATCAAAGTAATGTTTTTAAAATTAATTAAAGTAAGATTTTTCAACATTAAAAATTTTAGATTGAAAAAAAAAAAGGGCGGCGTCACAAATTTTTGCCTCCCCTCCCCCGTCACAAAGTGTCAAAAATTCTCGACCCCTCCTCCACTTTCCCAGAGTGTTGCGTAATTTGCGAACGACCTCTTAAACGCTTTTGCTGATAAAGAACTGCAAGTTAAGAAAAAAAAGAAGAAAAATAATGACAAAATTTTTATAGTTAGATCTCTGATAAACGTTCTTCGGTGTAAAGAAAAGAGTGAAAAATAAAAAGACCTTCAGGCACTTTACAGATGAAACAAGACAAAACATGATTGTTTTTTTTTCAAAGATCCTGAATTGAGATCAAGAATTTAATACCGTTGTATGTCGTCCCCCGCTGTAGCCTGCTATTGTTTGTTGTGTGCTTGAGATTGATGATAATAAAAATCCTACAATATTATATAACTAAAGACGGACTTCCGACGTAGCGGACTCAACCCGTGTTTGGAAACGGGACCAGAGAGACTTGTTTCATTGATTCGCACCGATATCAAAGGGGGACAAACCACTCACAAATGAAGCCTAAACAAAGGCCATTGCGTTGTCGGCCCTGAATGGCCACGATGGTTTCCTTTCAATGGTAGACGATATAGGATAAGACAGAAATATCAATACATTATTAATGTGTTGAATTCAATCGACAGTTTGGTCCAATAAACACATTTTGCTGTTACGCACTCACTTTCCTTAGTACCGTAACAAGATAAGGGAAAAGGGATTAACACAAAAAAAAACCTACAAAGTATATTGCGATCGTATCCGGAAATTTGATCGAAAGAAATATCGTCGACGGTAAATTGATGGACGGTAATTTGATCGAACGGAAATTTGGTCGAATCTTATTTCCAGTTTTTAAGTTAAATTTTTGCTTTACATTTCTTTTGACGAAAATTTTAACGTGTGAACTGAAAAAAAGTTTCGACCAAGTTTCCGTTCGATCAAATTTCAGTCGATCAATTTACCGTCGACGAAATTTCTTTCGATTAAATTTCCGGTAACCTATTGCGATACCTTACAAGGTATATTGCGACACTTTGTATACCAATGTACTTCCATAACCAAACGACCCATCAAAAAGTTGTTCGTATAAAACCTTAACAGAATGTCATATCGAGCTATGGAGAGTGGGGGTGGGGGGGAGGTGAACACTTGACACAACATGAATACATGTTACAAGTACCGTATATACTAACATATAAGTCGAATTTAGAACTATAAAATACAATGCTGAAATCAGCGGGTCGGCTTATAAGCGCATAAAACAAAATGGACTCAAGGACAGACACTAATGGCGATTTTCCAGCCACACATTTTCATCGCTATCTGACTCTTTATTTGGTTGTGTGTACAGGGTACTAATATATATATATATATATATATATATATATATATATATATATATACAAAGAATTTAATGTATGCATAGCTGATAATTACACTGAGTATAAATATTACCATGGTGAATTCAATCTATCTGATTCTTTATTTGGTTGTGTGTACAGGGTACTAATATATATATATATATATATATATATATATATATATATATATACAAAGAATTTAATGTATGCATAGCTGATAATTACACTGAGTATAAATATTACCATGGTGAATTCAATTTTGGAAGTCAAAAATGGCATAAAATTAAGAAAAAAAATATTATGGAGTAAAATTAGACATGTGTATGGTCGGCTTATATGTAGGTTTTTGCAAAATCTGGCCATTTTAAAGCAGTTTTAGGGGGTCGGCTTATATGCGACGTAGGCTTATATGCGACGTAGGCTTATATGCGACGTAGGCTTATATGCGACGTAGGCTTATATGCGACGTAGGCTTATATGCGACGTAGGCTTATATGCGACGTAGGCTTATATGCGTGTATATACGGTAACACGCTTTATAGGAATAAAAAAATTAGGGCGCCCCCCCCCCCCCGGGCCCATTTTTTTTTTTCACGCCCTGAACCTAAATTCTAATGACCCCCCTCCTTTTAAACCACATATTTATTTTTTTTCCCCTGTAAAAAAGGTTTTTTTTTTTTTTTGGGGGGGGGGGGGGTGAGTGTTTCAATTAGCCGTTCGGAGATATTTCCCCAGCCAGCTAGGCATCCACAAGCAAAAGCAAAGTTAATACAAAGGATTTAAACAAACAAAAAAAAAAAGGTTTTATAGCCTCTCCTTACAGTGTAAGAATGCTGTGTATTACGATCTATCGATAACAGTGGTACTTAATGTGGGTTGAATTGTTAACGAAGATAACTATATCAAAATCCGTCAATATTGCAGATAATTAAAATGGTTCATAGTTTGTTGTTCTTTTTAAAATTTAAAAACATATTTAAAAAAAAATTTTTTAGAAAATAATTTTCTTTGTATTTCAGAAGCATGAAGATAGACTATAAATATTGAAAATAATTTTTTTTTAATCAAACCTTCCATCGCTGGTATAAACATATATATATCTTCATAGATTACTTCTGTAGAAATGAATAAAGTCTGATCTACCATTTCCTAAACATACATTTCAATGGCATGGAAATTGTCATTTGTTTGAATATACAATACACCAATACTCAATTAAGTTAAATATATTTTTAAAAAAATGTATTTTTAAAGATTTTGAGACTGCAAGAGGATTAAGAAATTAGCGCAATAGGGTTCATATCTTCTAGTGTAGTATAAAGAATTTAGCTAATCGAATTCAAGTGAAAATGAATTGTAAGCAAGATTTTTTTTGTCGTATTTCTTTCAAATAGAAATGAAATAACAATTTCAAACAACAGAAAAAAATAATATTATTATGGCAACAAAGAATATGTAATCCACAATGAAAACTGAAAACTGCATGGTTGAATATTGGCTATGGTGACAGTTTAAAACCCTTGGTTCACATCATGTCCAACGCCTTTCACAAAGGTAAGGCATTTCACCTGGGCAGGGGTTATCATTTAACATCATCTTGCCCCATGAAAACTGACAACAGTCTTCACTGCCATCATGGTCATTAGGCTCCCCTTCCCCAAAATACTTCTGTTTCTCCTCGTCTGTGACCACCTGGCCGTTGTCCGTCCACACAAAAGTCCCCTCCTCAACTATGTCATTACATCCCAGCCAGAAGTACTCGCCGGTGCTGTTGGAAATGTTCTGCACGATCGCTAATCGGTCAAGGGACCTCACCGTCATGAGATGCGAGTCTTTCACCTTGCAGGAAGCGTCGGCAGATGTGTAGGTGACCCAATCCAAGAATACACCTATGCACACGGCCTCGTTGCCGTGGGCCACGACGCTGAATTCTCCAGAGCCGAAATAACAGACGATCGGATTGTACAGCTTGCCCTCCCATGATGCAGGGGGCGGGTTAGTGTTGTCAGGGGCGCCACCCGGGGTGCAGAGATGAGTGGAAGAGTTGTACATGACGCTGTAGCAATCGTGAAACTGATTGACGCACATGATGACGCAGGAAAGGAGGGAGTTTTCGCATGTGCCCGCACCGAGTCGCACCGGACCGAAGTCAGGGGACTGAACGAGATAGAAATGGCTGTCTTCGTTTCCGGCGATTGAAGAGAACTTAGATCCTAGTGAGATAGCAGAGCCTAGAACAGAGCCCAGAGCAGAGCCTAGAACAGAGCTCAGAGCAGAGCCTAGAACAGAGCCCAGAGCAGAGCGTAGAACAGAGCCCAGAGCAGAGCCTAGAACAGAGCCCAGAGCAGAGCCTAGAGAGAAATGGAAAATTGTGTACATACTGATTATATATAGTAAGTGAATATATATGGCACAATAAACGATGAAGGCGTTGACTTATTTAAAAAAAAAATTATACAAATTGGTCATATTTTCGACATAGTCAGTTTTGGCGTCTGTCATAAGTTTGTGTCGATATTTGACATGGCTAGCGTCTCCAAGCTTCATATTCGAGAAAATAGCACATCTTTGTAGACATCGCTTGTCTCGTAATGTCACGTGTAGTGACACTTGTCAATTGGAATTACCTCATATACGATCGCCACCTGTCAACACCTATACTGTCGGAGCCGAGTGGGTACGGAAATAAAACAAATGCCCCTAGACGGTTGGGGGCTTGCCGTTGTTTAGACTCATTAGATGCGACAGTGAGACAGCGATTTGACGCCAGGTTATGTTATTTTAAGGTGTCCAGCATCCTTTCCTCAGTGACATGGCACTTTTCCCTTACGTGGCATTAGGAAAGCGCGACCATAGTGCAACGTGTTTGAACACTGTCTGGTTGGCTGATTATCTACTGTCTCAACGTGTTTGAACACCGTTTCGTTGGCTAATTATCCACTGTCTCAACATGTTTGAACACTGTTTGTTTGGCTAATTATCTACTGTCTCAACGTGTTTGAACACCGTTTGGTTGGCTAATTATCTACTGTCTCAACATGTTTGAACACTGTTTGTTTGGCTAATTATCAACTTTCTAAATGTGTTGGCGAAACTGTTCATTTATTTTTCTTCATCTCAAATTAAAAAAAAAACAACAACAACAAACTTTTATCTTGGAATCTGTTTTCATCGATGTTATTCCCTAGGTTGACGTTAAATATGTTGACTCTTTAACGGACCACTTTGTTAACGCGCCATCATTCCTAGGTTTTTAAACGTTACAAAGTGTCGACGAAACATTTTTTTCAGTTTATAACGTTGAACCTGAGATCAAGTGCAAAGAATGTGAAACACCCTCGTACGTAACACCCTCGTACGTAACACCCCTCGTACGTAACACCCTCGTAAGTAACACCCTCGTAAGTAACACCATCGTACGTAACACCCTCGTACGTAACATCCTCTTACGTAACATCCTCGTACGTAACACCCTCGTACGTAACATCCTCGTACGTAACACCCTCGTACGTAACACTCTTGTACGTAACACCATCGTAAGTAACACCCTCGTACTTAACACTCTTGTAAGTAACACCCTTGTACGTAACATCCTTGTACGTAACACCATCGTAAGTAACACCCGCGTACGTAACACCTTTGTACGTAACACCCTCGTACGTAACACCCTCGTACCTAACACCCTTGTACGCAACACCCTCGTACGTAACACCCTTTTACGTAACACCCTTTTACGTATTTCAAAATGGGTTTCCGCGACACGATCGCCGATAAGGATTTAGTTTGAAATTTTTTGTCCAAGGAAATAAATGATAACAAAAAAAGTTGAATGTATTACAGCCGTCTTTAAAACAGTCAGGGGACGCTACACCTTTTGAGGCAAAGGGCAACCACTCTGTGACTGTAGTTACCTTATCGGCTATCCTTGATCTTATGGAAAAAATTTAAAATGAAGAGAAATGAATCGGTGTTCTATTTATACTCCATTTATACAATAATTCTTTTAATCCCTCTAGCCACTCCTCTCTCCCCCCCCCCCCCCCCCCATTTTTTTCAAACCTCAAATCTTTTAGAAATGATTCACTAATTTGAATTTTGAACAAGGAAAATTAAACCCAAAAAGATAATGAACGCCTCTGCTCTGCCTGTCCAACGTCATGGCAGTATGGATGTTAGAATAGACAGTTTCATTTTTAATATAAGTATGATTGTCACGCCTGCATCTGTTTATGTATTTTTCAAATGTTGTTCAAGAGCGATTTATTCAAAAAAAATCACCCACCGAGAAGTTGACAATTTTCTGACGTCACACAAGCAGCAAACGTCAAGCAGACTTGAACGACGCCAGCGCCACGTTGCCAATCTTCATGGCTTTATAATATAACATTCTGTCAAAATATAACATCCTGTCACAGTGTTACATTCTGTCACAATAAAAACATTCTGTCAACATATAAAATTCTAACAGAATATAACAATATCCCAACTAGAGCTAATTTTTTTTTACATCATAATTTTCGAACCGACAATAATTGGAAAGTAAAAAAAAAACGCTAAAACAATGAAACCAAATAATATAATACCCAGAAAAGAAATCACGATAGAATCATCACGTCATAAACTTCAAGGAATCAAACAATTTTTTTTCCCACAGTACCTACCCATTGTAATAATAGGGCACTCTCAGTCCAATAAGGTTGGTAATTTAATGGCGGAAATATATTAATAGAACATCCGGGCGTATACTGTGGCCAATCTCATTATATAAAAAAAACAAAAAACAACCAAACATCCTGGTATTCCCTTTGGCCAAAGTCTCAACAGCTGTTCGGTACTTCTACGTTAATGTGAGCCAGCGTAGTGAGTCTTAACCTATGCGAAAACGTGTTGACAACTTTATTTTACGAAAGATTCTACAAAAAATGTGTAACTGAGATATATATATATATATATATATGTATATACATATATGAGAAAATACATTGTTAGAGGCTATGCTTTACGAAAATTTTGTCTACAAATAGTAATATGACGTAATGCAATGTGACGTTTTCCGGTCTTAGAAATGACAAACATCCAGTAGGTTTTAAGAAAATTGTGGGGGGGGGGGGGGGCAGGGGAGGGGTTAGCCTATAATCGGAATTGCAATGTAGTTGTCAAATATTGTAAATTGCAATTTAAAAACAATTTAAAAAAAATATATATAAATATCAACATGGTTTGCTTGTTCGGCGTCAGTTCGAACCTGAATGATCTCGCTATATGTTGACACTGGGTGGGAACAGCATATCGTGTTTGACATCCCTCAGCCATCACATCATCAAGCAATACTTGCAGCTGAAGGATATAATCCCGAAAATAATGATCATTAAAAAAAAAAAAAGATTGTACTGCGAGAGGAGCAACCAGAATTAAACACAAAATTGTATAAGTATATCTATAAATATACTAGCAGATGTACCCGGCATTTGCCGGGATAGCATTTGGAACGAAGGAACTTCTACGGTCTACAGCCTTATGATTATTCCGATCCCGGTGGGCTCCCAATCCGGTCGGTATCCCGCTGCCGCTGGTATACCAGTTTCCAGTGGAATTCCGATGCCTCTGAAGCCCAAAACAACCAAATGCACCGATACAGCTGTAATACATTTAAGCTAAAAGAGGGGGCCCATTCCATAATTTTACCGAATCAGCTTTGCCTGAGATGGGGAACCCAACAAAATCATTTAGATAAGTTATGGAGTTAAAATTTAAAATATGTCCGATTAAAATCGGTTTAAAAATGCAATCGATATAGCTTTTTAAAGTTATCCAACTTTCTGAAAATTCTAGATATATATTTTTAGTTTTAAATCCTAAGCGGTATTTGAATATGGATAATCAAGTGTATGTGTACTAAGCTTGATCAAGATCCATCTATTCATGTAGGAGTATTAAGCCTATTGATATTTATGTAGCTTATATAAGGAAAACCGAAACGAGGCCCCCGGTTCCAAAAGAGAGGATATTATGAGATCATTATCCTTTAGTATTTGAATATGGATAATCAAGTGTATGTGTATTAAGTTTGGTCTAGATTCATCCATTCACGTGGGTGTATTTGTTGTTAATTTTATTAATATAGCTCATATAACATTCTGTTTCGAGCCGGGGGACTAGAATTCTTTTTTTTTTTTTCTTATATGACCCCGGCTAGTAAATTGGCTATCAACTCCATCTGTTGAGCTGAGCCATACAACATTTTCCTCACAAAGGGTCCTCCAACCGCCCTGGCTTCCCCCGGGAGATCTAGTGAGGGACATTCGGTCAACAGGTGCTCTAGGGTCTCCGGGGCCCGGGTGCAATGCCGGCAGGTAGGATCCCTGTTGTTATCCAGCCGCCAGAAATATGTGCGCAAGGGGCAGTGCTCGGTGCGCATCTGCGTCACTAAGCTCTGCGATCTGCGTCCTAACCCCCACTATGAGTCTTGTTTGCTAGGAGCGGGCAAGTTTGAAAAGACTCCTCTGGCGGTCGTGTTGTCAGCCCATTGCCTGTACCACTTCTGCCTGAAATGATCCGCCAGCCAGTTTTTAATTCCCCAAAAAGTCATTGGTACTTCTGGCTGAGGCTGGGCAGCCGCGGTTTTCGTCAGAGTGTCCGCTCTCTCGTTGCCACTGATGTTGACGTGCCCTGGTATCCACTGTATTGTAACCTTGCCCCCTAGTTCACCAATTTTGCATACGTCGTTGGTAATGAGGTCGACCAAACGTGTGGTACCCTGTCTCTTTCCCAAGATCTCGAGAGTAAACAACTACATCAAGCCCCGCATGTTCCGTCCCTTGCAATGTGTCATGGATTCTCTCCAGGGCCCTGTGTATAGCCACGAGCTCCGCATCAAAATTTGATGGTGCAGTCCCACAAGGCCCCGAGATTTCTTCT
Source organism: Lymnaea stagnalis (assembly GCA_964033795.1). NCBI lineage: Eukaryota > Metazoa > Mollusca > Gastropoda > Lymnaeidae > Lymnaea > Lymnaea stagnalis. The sequence goes on along the minus strand of CAXITT010000181.1, from coordinate 98,908 downwards.
GTTGGTGGTCCTCCCACTGGGTACAGTATGAGCGCACCGTACCCAACAGTTCTCTCTCTCAGGTTGGCAGAGCCATCCGTGAACACTTTCACTGGTATGTGTGCGAACACATCCATGGTCTCAAGGGCAGCCGCTTTCTGAACATGTTCAGGGCGGCGTTTCGTCACTGCTGCAACAGTCAAGGCCAAATGTATAGAGGGTCGTGAGGGTTCCGCGTATGGCGGATTAACTGGGATTAAGGTCAGACGTTCTCTGTTTTGGGGCAGGGCGACTGTCCTTTCCAGCTCCACGACCTGGTGCATGAAAGAGGACCTCTTTAGTCTCCTACCACCAACCCAGTTATTCTGCATTTTGAAGGCTGTTTCGTTTTCGTCGAGCCGCCGGTACCTCTCTACGGTACTTAATATTGACTTTTCCCTCCTAATTTGTAACTGTTCTACATTGGCCAAGACCTCTACAGCAGCTGTGGGCGCCACAGATGAATCTCAGAGCCTGATTCTGGATTCGGCCCAGCTTTTCCAATGCGGTCTTGCTTGCAAAGGATTGGACCGGCATGCTGTAATCCATCACCGATCTTACACTGCTTATGAATAGAGCTCTAAGCGTACTTGCGTCCGCGCCCCAACTTGTGCAAGCCAGTTTTTTCACCAGATTGAGCTTGGCGGTTGCCTGGGAGCAGAGGTCCTGTACAAAATTATGCATTTGCACCTTTTGATCCAATTTCACTCCCAAGTAAACCGGTTCCTTGTCCCATTTGAGCGCCACATCGCCCACCTTGAGCTCGATCTCCTGTTTGAGAATGGTCCGCCCGTTGGTAAATAGCGAATAGACCGTCTTCTCGGTGTTGATTTCCTGGTGCCACCGCAGCATGTACCTGTTGATAGCAGAAAGGTCTTGCTGTAATAGCGTATGCAGGCGGTGGACATCCTTACCGGTACTCCAGATGACCAAATCGTCCACATACATAGCAGAACTAGTTGTTAGGACTTGTGGCAGGTCATTGATGTATGCAAGGAACAGAGTGCAACTGAGGGCTGACCCTTGCGGGAGCTCTTCTTAAGGTGTTCTTTTCCTGGAGGTTTCACCGCCGAATTTTGTGCTAATCGTCCGGTTTGTGAGAAAACCGGAGATCCACATAAATGTTGTTAAAATACCACACTGAAAGCTTGAAAGAAAGAGGGTGTGGGCTAAAGAGTTAATAATTCTACTATTGATATTTGTGTATTATTATATTGATGTCTGAATCCTCTTTTAAATCGTATGTTTTATATGGCCGGGAAATGAAGGTAAAAAGGTAGTCAAGTGCCTCGTCGGTGTACACAATATCAATTACTTATCTTGAGGCGTATCGTGCGAAAGAGAAAGAATAAAGAAAAGAGAGAGAAAACGGGTGTTTTTATTAATGGAATATTTTAGATTTCAGCCAATCAAAACTCTTTACTCATTACCAGCTTTTATTAAACAAAAGCAACTAACAAAAAGGAAAAAAAAAAATAACAAAACGGAAAAAATAACAAAAAGAAAAAAATAACAACAAGAAATACAAATAACAAAAAGAAAAACAAATAACAAAAAGAAAAACAAATAACAAAAAACAAACAAACATCCTCTTCCATGATTTTAAGGAAATTAAGTAAAAAAACATACTTTATTATTAAATCCTTTATATTTACTACGCTTTTATTCTTGGCTGCAAATGGCTGGCAGGAAAAAAATCTTCGGACGGCTATTTGACTCACTTTTCGTTAACCTATCAAACCGAAACTTGACGGGACATTCTATTTAATTTTCAGCCCCACTCCACAACCCCCCCCCCCTCCCCCCCCCCCCCCCCCCCCAACCCCCACCCCCAAGTTTTTCCTGTTCTTCAAGGGGGAGATGAGGGACATATGATATCACGAAATAAAAAAAAACCCCGATAACTGCGTTAAATGAAGTTTAAAAAAACCCTATCATATCAGACCTGTTTACGCTCAAACTCTTAAGATCGTACAATATCATCACAAAATCGTTTAATACATTATCTTAATAGTGAAAAATAAATAATTTGTTTTTATAAAATTGTTGGTGACATAAACATCGTTCTGCCCCCCCCCCCAATCTTGTTTGATATCTATGGGTACATTGATCAATAATCAACTGAGGTTTAGTTAGAGCAAATGTATAGTTGCCTTACCTCAGACTTGTCAAATTGAAACCTCATCTTATTTTTTTGTTTGTTTAATCTTTCAGTACGCATAGTCGAATTAAATAATTTAATAAATGTTATCTCATGTTTGTTCTGTCCTATAATCATGAAAACATGATCACATATGATTTTAATGTATTTGCCAAAAGGAATATTTACTTAAAACGTAAGTTGCTTTAAATTTATGCATGCTTTCAGATTAATACCATTCTATTTACATTGATCTGTCTCACTGTCTCTTAGAGATTTTTCGTTTCGAGTCCACTTGCACTGATTCTATCCATATTTATTTTTCCTATTTGAGGGGCCCACGATCAATTTATTGATCATTTTTGCTCCTGGTCTATATTCAGAGTTAGCCTTCTCTTAGATGAGTTGCCTTCCAAGGCTAACGAGTTCCATCCACCCGGGGTGCTTGTTATGTTGGCTTTGACAGGGATTGAACTCAAGACCACCACTAGTTGGAGTGAGTCAGTTTAGACCACTGGGCCCCCAGCACCCAATTGGTGTATGTGACATTTCTATGGCACACCGTTTCACACACCGATGAGAGAATCTGAAGATCTAAACACAAACGAATATAAAGGTCAATAAAAAAGAAACAAACTTTTTACTTTACAACTTTCATGGAAATTAAAAGAAATGCAATTCGGCAACGCCTTCCAGCGCATCATATCGTGTGGTGTGCCTTTGTGGTGATGGGGAAAATCTTTCCCTCTGTAATAACCGGAGGTCTCCGCCGCTGAAACTTAATTAAACAGGCGACACCTAACCAAAGCAAGTGTTTTGAACAGAAACTCTTTTATACTCCATACTTACAAACCCACATATTCTGGTGAGGCTCTGGGATTACTCTCTTATGACCCCGGCTAGTACATTGGCAATCAACTCCATCTGCTAAGATGTGCCATATAACGTTTTCATAACGTGGGTCTCTCCCGTCGCCCTGGCCTCCCCGGAAACATCTAGTGAACGACACTCGGTCAGCAGATGCGCTAGAGTTCCCGGGACCAGGCTGCAATGCCGGCATGTAGGGCCCCTGGTATGCTCCCCAATAAAAGCTTCGCTGTAGATAAATATTAAAATTCCTCACATTTTCAAAGCCCGAGATCTACTCACTAACACAAGTGAGTAACGTTTAGTTTTAGCCAATTAAAAGTATATGTGTACACACAATAAGGGCTAGTTTTCTTCAAATAGTCCTAGAGCACATGTGTAAAACTCAAGGCCCGCGTGGCACATGTGTTTCGCCGAACAATTATATCATGCCCTCGAGGTCTTGACCGGCGTACAATTCTATCAAACTCAATGCTATCGTGTGTACCAATGCACACTTTGCTGAAAAAATTAGCTTACTTCGCGCCGAGTTCGCACGCCGCTTTGGTGGCTTTCAAGCACAGAAGTTTTTATTCTTCGAGCTGTTTTGTAACCCATTTGTTATAGGCGTAAAAACTGCACCTTTAAATTTGAATATGGAGATAATAGAGCTGCAGTGTAATGGGACACTAAAGATAAAGTTCGACACAGTGGGACCTGCACAGTTCACTGTTTCATTCCTGAAGAGATGCCCCCAGCTTCGTCTACATGCGGCTCGAACCTTGAGCATGTGGGTAGCACATATAGTCCTATGTGTGAGCAGCTGTTTTCTGTGATGAAGACTTGCAGTCCATCATGAGAATCTCATTGACACAGAACGTTACTCCCAACATAAACGAACTTACTTGTTTTTGTAGCCAAATAAATGTGCCAAACATCCAGCTCTGACAAATTGGCATAAAAACAAAAATGGATATGCCAGTGATTTTTAATTATAAAACTTTTGTCTGTTTTCATTTATATAAATGTTTTTTTATACATTTTTAATATATTTTTTAAAATATTAATTTCCACTCGTTGAATGTTTTCCTGTTGGGCCCGCAAACTTACATGTGATTTGAGTTTTGGCCCGCCGAGCCATTGAGTTTGACACCCCTGTCCTAGAGTATCTGAAGTACATTTTAGTGCCTTTTTAATATACTTGTTTAAAGAGTTCAAATAAAATGAGTGATTTGGTGGTACTGTGGTACTTATCTATAGACTCTAACATCATATAGATAATGCACGCTTGTTAACATGACCGAATTAAGGAGAATGAAATAATTACGTCATTAGATCCACAAGTATTTCAAGGGCGTATATTTCCCCAACGACCTGTCTAGGCGCTCCTGCAATATTGGAATATCAGAGGCGTTTAGAGGGTGCCTTTGTTTTAAAAATAAAGTCAAAGGACGTAACATTAATTTGATGAAGAAAAAAAGTTAACACATTGCGTTACTTTTTTTATTAATTATATAACATATCTATTTAAACAATTTCTTTTTTTTTGTCTGAGTGTGAATAAAGTCGTTAAAACCTGTGCATAGCGTTTTAGGGTCCCATCTATTCTAATACAAGTCACTAAGAAACAAAATTTTAATTATTTATTTTTAACAAAGATTTGATTGAAGTATAAAGTCATAAAATGAGAAATTCTTTTTCAAACGCTACAAATGCCCAACCCCTTTTTTTTGTGTGGATTAAATTTGCAAATTTATCTCTCTGAGCAATGAGGAGGCATTCTCTAAGACTGACTGCCAGATAACATAACTGAATCGCACCTCCAAAAAAAAATATATTTTTTTTTCGAACTGCCTACTAACACACATATTCTGGTGAAGGTCTGAGATTTAATCTCTTATCACCCCGGCTAGTACATTGGTTACATTCACCGTCTTAAAACATGATATTAACTTTAATGAAAGAAATGGAACCTACACACAATATGAACCTTAAAAATCTCAATCATGTAGACATATTAAACTGACCCCCTCCCACCAGACCCCCCGCCCCGATGAAACAACTGACCATCCTTGCATTTGAAGGTAACAGGGAAAGCTCTAGGGGGTGGGTTCTTAACCGGTTGATGTTCCAAGGACCCCCTTTTACCAGTCACATGTGGCCCAATGAACACGTTTCTTAGAAGTCTTCTAGTTTTGATTCTGTCACCTGACCCCTACCCCTATCTTTCTACACACCACGCCGCTGACTGATCTCCACTCCTCCCTAAACCCTGACCCACTTGCCCTACACCTCACTCCTAGACGACCACCCCCCCCCCCCCCAACCCTTTTTACGTTATCAAAGGCCAAACTTTTTTAAAGAGAGTCCAACTTCTTAAGTTTAATGACTTAAAATCCATGTCCTTAATTCAATTTTTCGTCCCCCACCCCCTCAAAAGATACATAATATGAATCTTAAAATGTTTGATGACCTGAACAAAAATTGAAGCAGAAAAAACAACGATTGAAAAAAAAAATTAGCTTCAAAAACAACCCCAACTATAGACTGTCGCAAAAATATAGACTTGAGGCAAAATATAGACTTGAGGCAAAATATAGACTTGAGGCAAAATATAGACTTGAGGCAAAATATAGACTTGAGGCAAAATATAGACTTGTGTAACCATTATATAGACTTGTAGATAATATAGCGCTTTCTGGGTAAATAAAGACTTGTGGAAAAGACAGACTTGTGTAAAAAATATAGCCTTGTGGGAAAATATAGACTTTTAGAAAAATAACAATTTTTGGAAAAATATAGACTTGTTTTAAAATATAGACTCGTGTAAAAATAAAAATTTGATGAAAATATAAAACTTTCTGGAAAAACTAAAGAACTTTCTAGAAAATACCAATCTTAATATTATACTTATACCCAGACCTCCCTAAACAACCAGAATGGTGTCAAGAATGAGCCTAACAAACATGAACCTTCTACTTAATACATTATCGATTATAAACATGAGCCTTCTACTTAATACATTATCGATTATAAACCTGAGCCTTCTACTTAATACATTATCGATTATAAACATGAGCCTTCTACTTAATACATTATCGATTATAAACATGAGCCTTCTACTTAATACATTATCGATTGCAAAAATGGGCCTTCTACTTAATACATTATCGATTGCAAAAATATTTCTTCCTGTCATTTATAAAAGTTACCAAACACTTCAATCGGCGTTGAATAATGGTCAAAAAGGTGTTTCTGACACGACACGTGTGGAAAATGTACGTGTGATCCGTTATAATTTTATGAAATTCCGTTCGACCGAAAATACCTTATCAGTTTTGTAACGCGCAGTTAAATCAAAGAAACTTAAGAGTTTTGGCTAAAATAGGCGATTCGCGTTATGATGTCATTTGCGTGTTTATTTAGAACAAATTAATTTTAATTTTACTTCGCAATGCTAACAACCCACTACAACAACTGATGTTTGAGTTTTCCCAATAAATATGATTCTGGTGTAAATCTTTGGTCACATTTTTTTTTAATTAATTTTTTTTTTCATGACTAACAAACCCATATAAAATAAAGCTTCTGATAGTTCCTTAGTTGTTACTTTAATGGTATTCGTATTTTATAATAATAATACTTAAACTTTTACTATAATAAAAGCGGATATATAATATTTGTGCGCATTTAAATTTTATCCTTAAAAAAATAGAAAATAACTATGATCATTTTTTAAGAATCTGAACGTATTTAATTATTTTCGATTCTTTGGCATAACGGTCAACATAGCTCATTCTGTTATATATATATATATATCTATGTATATACATATATAGTTTCTTTATTCCATTATTTCAATAAGAAATTATACACCAATAATTAGCAGCAGGAAAAGAACCAAAACAAAATCCGCCCACTAGCCACACACACACTTTCGCATTTGCTGGTCCAACAATTTGGAACGCCCTTCCTGTCGATCTTAGAAACAACCAGACACTGGAGTCCTTTAAAACCGATCTAAAGACACATCTATTTCGCAAATACCTTCTGGGATGATTGTCTACCTTATTTTCCAGTTAATGCATAATGGCTGTGTTGCTCAGGGTTGAAATGACTTGAAAGACTTTGACATTGTATGCTTGTAATTAGTTTTTGTAGTGTTGCGTTTGTTTTAAATGTGGTGAATTATAGATTTGTTTTTTGTTGACTGTGTACCGCGCTTTGAGCCTTTGGGGATGAAGCGTGTTTTTGAAATGAACTTTATTATTATTATTATTATAATTTGTAAGACCACAATATCGATTGTGTTTAAAGTGTTTAAAACCCACAGTTGACATCAGGTCCAACGCCTTTCACAAATATAAGCCATTTCATCCAGACAGAACCCATCATTTAACATCATCATGTCCCATAAAAACTGACAACAGTCTTCATCGCCACCCATGTCGTTAGGCTCCCCTTCCCCAAAATACTTGAGTTTTTCATCGTCCGTGACCACCTGGCCGTTGTCCGTCCACACAAATGTCCCCTCCTCCACTGTGTCATTACATCCCAGCCAGAAGTACTCGCCGGTGCTGTTGGAAATACTCTGCACGATCGCTAATCGGTCAAGGGACCTCACCGTCATGAGATGCGAGTCTTTCACCTTGCAGGAAGCGTCGGCAGTTGTGTAGTTGACCCAATCGAAGAATACACCTATGCACACGGCCTCGTTGCCATGAGCCACGACGCTGAATTCTCCAGAGCCGAAATCGCAGACGATCCGATTGTACAGCTTGCCCTCCCATGATGCAGGTGGCGCGTTAGTGTTGTCAGGGGCGCCACCCGGGGTGCAGAGATGAGTGGAAGAGTTGTACATGACGCTGTAGCAATCGTGAAACTGGTTGACACACATAGTGACGCAGGAGAGAAGGGAGCGTTCATATGTGCCCGCACCGAGTCGCACTGGACCGAAGTCAGGGGACTGAACGAGATAGAAATGGTTGTCTTCGTTTCCGGTGATTGAAGCGAAATTAGAACCTAGTGAGAGAGCTGAACCTACAGGGAGATAGAAATGGATAATCCTGTATAAATAAGTTATATATATTAAGTGAGTGACTATATAAGGCACACTAAACAATGAAAGCGATGATATGTTAACAAACATTATAATAAATGGTCATATTTTAGACGTAGTCAATTTTGGCGTATATGATAAGTTGGTGTTGATTTTTGACATGATTATCGTCACAGGTATCGTATTCAACAACAACAACAACATGTCTTGTAGACATCGCTTGTCTCGTAATATCACGTGTAGTGACACTTGTCAGTTTGAATTCCCTCATATACGATCGCCACCTGTCAACACCTATACTGTAGGAGCCGAGTGGGTACGGAAATAAAACAAATGCCCCTATATGGTTCGTCTTGCACTTGTTTAGGCTCATTAGTTGCGATAATTTGACAGCGATTTGACGCCAGGTTTATATTACTTGAAGGGTGTCGAGAATACCTCCCTTTCCGACACGGTCATTTTTTGCTTACGTGAAATTAGGAAATCGCTGTGAAAGTGAAGTGCGTAGGAACATTATTGTGGCTGCTCTTATCTGCTGTCTCAATATGTTGGCGAAATTGTGCATTTTGGTGTGTGTTCTTCTGAATGTTAATTTTTTTGTTGTTGTCAAAAGCTGTTATCTTCGAGCCTGTATTCATTGATGTTTTTACTAGACTAACGTTGAAGATGTTATCTCCTTATCGGACTACTTCTTTGAACTCGCGGTTTTTTTTATTCTTAGATGATAAACGTGACAACGTTATCGGACCCCCCCCCCCCCCCCCCATCCCCAACCAACCCCCGAGAAGGTAACTTCGAATCTGATACCAGGTGCAAAGAATCTGTAACACCATTGAACGTATTTTAAAAAGGGATCTACTTGACAAGATATCCGATAAAGATTTTGTTTGAATATTTATTTGGTTCACCAACAGATTTTGTTCAATGAAATAGGATGATTTAAACCAAAAAAATGTCGAATGTATTACAACCTGTCTTTCAAACAGTCAGGGGACGCTACACCCGTTGGTGTAAAGAGTAACTACTCTGTGACTACCGGATTTAGCTTATTAGCTATCCTTAAGCTTATGGACATAAAAAAAAAGAATTGAATTGTTGTTTTATTAATGCTGTAGTTATAAGTGAGTTGTTTTTATCCACCCATCCCCCCCCCCCCCAAAAAAAAAAAACAAACAAAAAAAAAAAAAAAAAAAAAAAAAAAAAAAAACAAAAAAAAAAAAAAAAAAAAAAAAAAAAACTAAAAAAAAAAAAAAAAAAAAAAAAAAAAAAAAAAAAAAAAAAAAATTTAATTTTTTTTTTTAAAATGCTGTAGTTAAAAGTGGATTGTTTTTATCCCCACACCCCCCCCCCCCCAAAAAAAAAAAACCAACCAAAAAAAAACCAACAACAACAAAACAACACACAATCTTTTAGAAATGATTCACTCATTGAATTTTGAAAAAAACCAACAAAAAAAAAAAACCCAACAAAACAAACAAACAACCAACAGACAACAAACTGTCCAACGTTATTGCAATAACAGGTGGTTTCACTTTGAATTTTAAAAAAAGCCGTTAATTTAATATTGTTGTTAAGTCTGCAGTCTGTTTATAAAATGTCGAAGGTGTTTAAGAGCGACTATTTGATTGAAATGTTTAAACAGTCACCAACAGAGAAGATCAACATTTTCCCACGTGACACACTCGTGAAACGTCGTGCGGCCTGGAACGTCCACTGTGCCACGTCACGCGAATCTTACTGGCTAAATGATAGAACTGTCAAGGGCATGAGAATCACTGTTGGTAATTTGTGGTATGAAAAAGATGCTTAGAGTAGAGATTACTATGTGTGTGGCTGTGTCTATTGTGGGAGATATTTGTGACGTATTTGGGTAGGGGGACATGACGCATTAGTTTCGTTGTTGTTATTGAGAATGGATGGCCGCTGTAGGACAGTCACGGTGGCTTGTGTTTGTGTGTTCACGATTTCGGCTGGACATTTCGTTAAGGAAGTATTTTGATTTGTTTAACGCATTCAATGAATAATAATAAACGTATAGCGTGCAACAAGATAGTCAGTTTTTCTTTATTGGTATCAGTTGCACTGGTCCGTGTGACGAAGTGAGATGCAATAATATCCAAACAAGTTAGCACCTGACATCAAAGGTTAGATGAACTCTAGACATTAAGATCTACTTCTCGTCAATAAAATTACGTCAAAATGTAGCATTCTGTTTCAATGTAACATTCTGTCACAAAATAACATTCTGTCACAAAATAACATTCTGTCACAATATAACATTCCGTCACAAAATAACATTCCGTCAAAAAATAACATTCTGTCACAAAATAAAATTCTGTCACAAAATAACATTCTGTCACAATATAACATTCTGTCACAATAGAACATTCTGCCGCAATATAACATTCTGTCACTAGAGCATAATTTTTTATACCAACATTTTTAACGATAAATCAGGAAAGTAAAAAAATATAAAAACAAATGAATACAGTCTAACACTTAGAGGACCCCCTCCCCCCGGACCCCCCCCCCACATATCAAATCAAGATAGAATCATCACTTCATAAACATAAAAGAATTTAACAAATTGTTTCCCTCAGTGCCTACCCATCATATATATAGTAAAAGGACATGCTCTGTCCAATAGGGTTTATCATGCAATGGCGGAAATCTATTAATAGAACATCCGGGCCTAGAGTCTGGCCAATCTCATTAAGATATCAATAAAACATCCTGGTATTCCGTTTGGTCAATCTCTCAACAGCTGTTCGGTACCTCTACGTTAATGTGAGAGCCATCATAGTGGGTCTTAACCTAGACGAAAACGTGTTTACTACTTTATTTTACGACAGAGTTTATAAACAAAGTGTTACTGCTATATATATATACATATATATATCGAACGTTAAATATATGTATATATATATGAGGAAATATATTGTTAGTAAAAGCTGTGTTTTACGAAAAAATTGTTTAAAAATAGTAACATTTCGTAATGAAATTTGGCGTTTTCCAGTCTTAGAAATGTCAAACCCTATAAACTTATTGAATATAATCACAATGAGTGAAAATGCATTTCATTATAATGAGTCTATGTGTATCATCACGATGAATAAACACGCTCTATCTAATAGATACCTACTGAAAGTTATCACCAAGAAAGAGCTTACAGGCAGTGACGTAGCTAAAGTAGTGCCCCCCCCCCCCCCCCGGTTCAACATTTGTGCCGCGCCCTTCCACAAAAATAGAATAAATAATAATAATAAATCCTCTGGAGTAGTCCGAAAATGCCACCTCTCCATATAAAGAAACAAATGCCACTCTGGCCGTCTCCCACCGCACCACCCTTCCTACGCCACTGCAAGCACCGCCTCAGAGTAAGTTATAACATAGAGTTTACCTAAAAGAAACACGAGTAGTTCCCTCCTTAAGTTATGCCATCGGGTCATCTTCGAAAGAGCGAGCCCAGATTTTTGTGTTTATGACGTCACACGTTTTGGGTGAAGTCTGCAGCAGATATTCACGCCCTTTCAGCTCCGTCGGAGAGTTCCATTCATGACGTCACAAGATTATGGTGGTGATTCGAATTTTTTTTTTTTTTCTAGTTTGAACGCTTCCCTGAAGCGAGTTTGTACAAAGTTAAATTAAACATCTACGCCTTCCTGGGTGTTGATCAAATCCCAATGTTTGTAAGAAGACCTCCAAAATAAACGTTTGTCAGAAAAAAAGTCTGGAGTCATAATCTGGTGACGTCTTTGCACGCTTCACAAGATTATGGTGGTGATTCGAATTTTTTTTTTTTTTCTAGTTTGAACGCTTCCCTGAAGCGAGTTTGTACAAAGTTAAATTAAACATCTACGCCTTCCTGGGTGATGATCAAATCCCAATGTTTGTAAGAAGACCTCCAAAATAAACGTTTGTCAGAAAAAAAGTCTGGAGTCATAATCTGGTGACGTCTTTGCACGCTGTGGCTGCTCTGAAATGCCAGCTCTTGAAGAAATGTTACAACTTATTTCTGATCGTATCAGTTCTGCCGCAATCAGAACAAAAAACAAATATGTTGAAACTATAAATAAGAACTTCACTCAACTGCACCATATATCGTGATGGACCAGACATGTATGGCCTTGACATCGCGTCAATGCATATAATACCATCTTATAACAGAATAACAAATAAAGTTTCATGTTCCGTTATCGGCAGATTCCTTTTTTTTTGTGTGTTTAAAACAATGATTTATCTGAAGTCGAATCCTTTTTTATAACAACTGATTCCAGAAACGAGATTTCAAACTGCAACTACTGGATTGCACCTCAACTCGTTTGTTTGCCTTAACTTTCCCTTCACTGCAAGTAATCGATTACACACATATCGTGGGGGTCGTTTGCATCTCCTCAAGGAGCAACATCACGAAAAGCACTAATAAATATTTGATCGAGATGATTAAACTAAACGGTTCTCAAATCTCATAGTTTGAGGTAAATTGACTAACAATGAAATAAGCTGTAACGAAATATAAAAAGTTTAAGTGTGAGTATGGGCAGGGGACATGAGGGAAAAAGAAAGCAATACTAAGTTTTATTTTTGGAAAAGATCCAGTAGATTATAGGAAGGGGTCTTTAGAGCATAGAATCGAATGACGAATAACAGTCTAGTTGTTCAGTGTTGTAAAGTTAAATTAAACATAGTATATATATACTAGCCAATATACCCGGCGTTGCGCGGGATTGCATTAGGACCCCGATCCTGGTAAGACCCCAATCCTAATGGGACTCCAATCCCATTCTCACCATGATCCCGGCGCAAGCCCTTTTCCCGGGTCGATCCCTTTCCCGGTGGGATTCCGTTTTCTTGTGTCTTCGGATCCAGGGGGAATCAAGATACCGGTTGGATCCCGATCCCTTCAGTGTCTTGATCCCAGTAGCCTACCAATCCCGTTAGGATACAGTTCTCTTTGGGACCCCATTCGACATAGGGACTCTCTTTTCCGATGTTAATCATTTTCCCAATAGGATCCCGATCCCGGTTTGATTGCGTTTCCCGATGGGATCGCGTAACCGATGGGTTTCAGTTTACTGTTGGATCTCGTTCTCCATTTTGATCCTGTTCCTTTAAGGGATCATGCTCAGTGCGATTTTGTTCAAATTAAGATTTGGATACCATTATATGTCCCCGTAGAACAATAAAGAACCTTCTGGAACATTCTAGATTAAATTAATTTTTTTTCCATAAAACGTGTAAAAATTACTCTTCTACATAATTATTTCTCGAATGCGAATTATGTATAATTATACAACTAAATTAAACTACTATAACTATAGTACATTTAAATTAAAATGGGGGCCCCGGTGGTGGCCAATTTAATAAAGTACCATTTAAGTTATGTCTGTGATGGGGCGGGGCCCCTATAAAAACCATTCAGAGAAATTATAGAATTAAAATTCAAAATTTGTCCCATTAAAATCGGATAAAAACTGCCATTGTTATAGCTTTTTAAAATTATGGAACTTTCTAGAAAATTTTAGATCGGGCCTGCATGGATTGGATATTATTAGTTTTAAATCCACCGATATTTCAATACGGACAATGGAGGGTATTTCTACTACGCTATGCTTATATCCATCAATTCACATAGAACATATAGTGTTGTTTAAGCCTATTCATATTTATATAGCTCATATAAGGCAAAATAAAATGGGGCCCCCGGCCCCAGAAGAATGGGTATTATGAGTTCAGTACCCTTCGGTATTTTAATATGGATAACCAAGTATATGTGTACTAAGTTTAGTCAAGATCAATCCATTCATGTTTGAGTATTAAGCTTAATGAAATTTATATAGCCAATATAAGAAAAAATTAAACTGGGCCCCTGGCCTCAGAGGGATGGATATTATGAGGTTAGTACCCTTCGGGTTTTTAGTATGGATAATCAAGTGTATGTGTACTAAAGGTGGTCAAGATCCATCTATGGATGCAGGAGTATTTGTTGTTAATTTTATTATAAAGCTAACGTAAGGAAAAAAAAACGAATTCGGGGCGCCCAGTCTCAAACGGAATGTAATAAAAGTTCTAACCCCTTAAGAGTTCCTCCTGGCTAATGATGGATAAGTGCCAAGTTTAGTCAAGATCCATCAATCCATGTAAAAGCCTTTATGGAACAAACCCACAAACAAACACCGCCACAAACTTTCACTTTTATATAAATGATATATATCATATATGGGTCTTTTGTGGGTCACTTGGCCTTGTGGGTCTCTTGGCCTTGTTGGTCTCTTGGCCTTGTGGGTATCTTGGCCTTGTAGGTCTCTTTGCCTTGTGTGTCTCTTGGCCTTGTGGGTCTCTTTGCCTTGTGGGTCTCTTGGCATTGTCGGTCTCTTGGCCTTGTGGGTCTCTTGGCCTTGTGGGTCCCTTGCCTTGTGGATCTCTTTGCCTTGTGGGTCTCTTGGCCTTGTGGGTCTCTTTGCTTTGTGGATCTCTTTGCCTTGTGGGTCTCTTGGCCTTGTGGGTCTCTTGGTCTTATGGGTCTCGTGGCCTTGTGGGTCTCTTGGCCTTGTGGGTCCCTTGCCTTGTGTATCTCTTTGCCTTGTGGGTCTCTTGGCCTTGTGGGTCTCTTGGCCTTGTGAGTCTCTTTGCCTTGTGGGTCTCGTGGCCTTGTGTGTCTCTTGGCCTTGTGGGTCTCTTTGCCTTGAGGGTCTCTTGGCCATGTGGGTCTCTTGACCTAGTGGGTCTTTTGGCCCTGTTGGTCTCTTGGCCCTAGTGGTTCTCTTGTCCTTGCTGCGATCAGACTGTTTCACCTATGTTCCCGGCCATAGCAAGACACAAAGCGACATATCGCAAGCCGAACAGAAAGGTGTGGTCGTCTGACAGGAAAAGATACGACACCCTGATCTGAGCCAAGTCTTAAAGATCGAATTATTTTCCTGGACTTTGTCAGAATGTAACTGATGAAGCCTATATTTTAAATTACCGACTCATTGTTTTAAAAAAATATGTCATTTACCTTTTTTGTTAGGTCAATTTTTAGGTGTTCTATATATGAACAGCTTCATACTCTAAAAAAAAAACCCACCCAGAGAACATACGCTTAATTTTAATAAAGTAAACATGTTTTTGTTTGACAAAGGTGTTTGTTTATAGAAAGCTCAACACTGTAACAAGCACATAACAAGGAGTTCAGGTGCTATAATTATATCTCTATATTTTTACAAAATTGAACTACATCTCGGCTTGGAATATTAAGCAAACGGCATATGTGTTCGTGGACTCATTCTCGGCCCGCAACATGGTGGCCATCTCCACGCCACCGACGCCAACCCGGTCCAGGTGGCTGAACTGGAATATTGCCAGACTCGTTGTGATAAGAGTTTCCTGCCTTGTAGAAGCACATAAATACTATTTTGAGAACTCAGTTGGAATTGAGGACATCAAAGGCAAGGGACTGTGTTGAAAAGCAATTTGAAATTAAACAACCCATCACAAGCAACGTTTCTCGTGTAAATCCCTTATGAAATGAAATAGCGAGCAAAAATATGGGGGGGGGGGATGGTAGGGGGGAATTTGACAAAACGTGCATTCTGTTAACATTTCATAAGAATCCCAACTACAGCTCCCCCCTCCCCCCCACACACACGCCCGGGATCGCATCCGCAATTGTTTTTCACGCCCCTGAACTATTTTAATATTGTGATGACACACCCGATTTTACTCCGCAGATTTATTTCTCCAAATATTTCTGAAAAAAAACAAGAGAAAATATTTCGCTAAATACGCATTTGCGATATTTGCTTTTAAAGAGTCTCATTTAGAGTAGAGCAGTTTGAGGACATTTCATTTTTATATTCTCCTTGAAAAAAAGGAAAAACGGATTTCGGGGATTAGGGGATTTGGGTTTAGGCTGAAACTTTGTCCATGTGCCAAGCTTCTGCTCGTTAGGTTGACGGGAAGTGGGTCAATTGGAAGTGCGAAGATTTTGCCAGTCCGCCACCAACGCACAAAAGCGAAGTAAATATAAAGGATTTGAAAAGCATTTTTAAAAAAAATGACGTCATATCTCTTTAAAAAACAAAATTCATACACACAGCATAATAAGTTACTAATGAGTTAGAAAGATGGCAATTGTTCAAGACTCTTAAAAAATTCGATCAAATCCACTCCAACGGTGGATGAAGAATCTTCTGATATTGATAGTACGGGACCGAGTCCACAATGAAAGCGAGCTATAACATATTACCGCAACAGCTAGCATGGGCACCATATATATTGGTACAGTCATACACACGTGCGTACAGTCATGATGATAAGACTGAGCTGCTCCCCATCGCGACCGCTCAGAAGCAAAAATCTTCAAATAACACGACATCCATTACTCTCTCAGGTGTGCGTACTGAGTTAGCTCAAACAGTGCGATACCTGGGTGTCTACCTAGATAGAAGACTAACTTTTGAAAGTCATATTAACATGCTATGTAAGGCGATTTTTCTGGAGCTGCGCAGGATTAGTCACATTAGGCCCTTCCTAACAATTGATGCAACAAAGAGGCTGATGTCTGCATTTGTGCTATCACGCATGGACTATTGCAATGCTCTCATGGTGGGTCTTCCAGCTACGCTCCTGGATAAAATTCAAATAGAACAGAATAATGCGGCTCGCATTGTTCTCCGCAAACGCGAATTCGACCATGTTAAAACACTTCTGAGAGAGTTGCATTGGCTGCCGGTGCGTGCTCGCATAGAGTAAAAAAATCGCAACGTTGTGCTACCGCTGCTTACATGACCTGGCGCCGTCCTATCTGAAAGAGCTGCTGAAGCCTTATGTACCCACTAGAGAGCTCCGCTCATCTGATAGTGGCAAACTCTCGACACCACGTGTTTGCCCTGAGACTTACGGAAAGCGTACTTTCGCATTTGATGTTCCAACAATTGGGAACGCCCATCCTGTCGATCTCAGAAACAACCAGACACTGGAGTCCTTTAAAACCGATCTAAAGACACATCTATTTCGCAAACACCTTCTGGGATGATTGTCTACCTTATTTTCCAGTTAATGCAAATTGGCTGTGTTGCTTATCGTTGAAATGGCTAGAAAGACTTTGAGATTGCATGCTTGTAATTAGTTTTTGTAGTGTTGTGTTTGTTTTAAATGTGGTAAATTATAGATTTGTTTTTTTTGTTGACACACGTGGGTACAGACATATTTACTTGGGTACAGTCTTATACTTGTGTACACTCAAATATATTTGGATTCATAAATACTCGTTTTACATTCATATACAATGGGTACAGTCGTACACTAGGCTTGACACACACACACACATTATATATATATATATAACACTATGTTCACCTGTCGCCTAACAGGCTTGAAATGGACTATTGCACATTGTTTGTAATTTTGTGTGAATGTGGATTTTTATGTGGAAATTCTGGTATCATCATTTTCGGAATGTTCTGGGCTGTGCAGTGATATAATCGGTTTAAAAATCGGATAATGGATTCCTGAGATATCTGCTGGTGTTTGTTTTTTCTTATGTAAAAAGACAAGTGAACACAGTGTTGACAGTACGGCATGTGTGCCCCTTTCTAGTGAGCTTCCACTCAGGATAGAAATATCATAGCCAGGCCTATGAGTAAATACTATAGAGACGCAGTTGCACATCCAGACTATTACAGGCCTCAAATTCTGCGCTATACCAAGGCTCAACTATTGCTCTTCAACACGGCTTATGTCGACCCCCAGTTTTTACAAGTGATCGAAAAACTGGTTCAGCTTGGCCTAAACTGCGAGACAGGAGAACTATCAAGTAAACCAATAGGCACACGGCGAAAGAAGACGCGTCTCTATCGAGCTGGTCGTCGTAAACAACGTCCACTGAAATACCGCCACGGCGACTGCAGTGTCAATACTATTGCGGGTGATAATCGCTATGAGGAGCCTTTTGATGAAGCTTTCAGTAACGAGGAGGACGACGGAAATCAGCCACCTACTGTGTCATCAATCTCGCCCGTTCCCTATGTGTCAAGGCTAAGGTCACAGACAGTGGCCCATGATTTCACACCACCTCGTCGGGGTGTGACGAGATCAAATCTAGTAGTTGTTGACTGTCAGCCGTTTGTGAGGCCGCAATCACGGCACTTCGGGGTGCTGTATTTTAACGCCCAGTCATGCAGGAACAAGACATTTGAGGTGTGTGATCTTATTTTAGAGAGCAAGGCCGATCTTGTGTTCATAACGGAGACGTGGTTTAAGCAGGTCGGAGATGAGGTCAAGTTGCAAGAAATCACACCTCCGGACTATCTCCTTCATTCCTGCCCAAGACTGTCTCGTGGTGGCGGAGGTATTGCTGTTCTTTACAGGAGCTCCCTCAAGAATAGTGTGGCGTTCTCAAAATCAGACCAGTTTGTTTCATTTGAGATTTGCAAGATGCAACTTAATTATTGTGACCAAGCGATTACTCTTCTTTGCATATACAGGCCACCTCCCAATAAGCGAAATAAGTTGAAGGCCTCCCAGTTTACTGCTGAATTTATAAAGCTCCTAGACACGTACGCCTCTACAAATAACAACGTCATCATAATAGGTGACACCAATTGCCACTTTGATTCCACCACTGACAGCTATGTGAAGACTCTGAAATCAGCTCTTGACACATACAGTATGATCCAGCTTGTCAGTGTCCCGACACAGAAGAGGGGTCACATCCTGGATTGGCTTGTTGTCAGAGAGGACCGCGCAGCTGTCATCCGCAACCTCCTTATTGAAGATAAAACGATATCTGATCACTTTCCCCTATTCTTTGACCTAGACATGAAGAAGCCAGGGCGCCCTCTGCGCACAGTCACATCTCGTAACCAGCGAAAAATTGATCTAGTAGCCTTCAGATGCGACGTCGCCGCACTCAGGTGCAGTGAAAAAGACCCCGCTACATCCTACAACAGTGGCCTCAGAGTCATTTTAGACAAGCATGCACCACTGACCACACGGCGCGTTACGGACCGCCCTTCCGCCCCATGGCTCACGCCCGAAATTAAGGAAGCAAAGCAGAAGCAGCGACGTGCAGAACGCCAATGGCGGAAGTCGGGCTTGACCGTGCACAGACAAATCTTTGTCGACCAAAGGGAACGAACCAAAAAGTTGGTCCTCGCAGCTAGGACAGAGCATGTTAGTCATCAGATTATAGACAGCAGCTCAAGCAAGGACCTATTTCGCATTGTGGGTCAGCTGACCGGTAAAAACAAGTCTACATCTCTGCCAAATAATCTAGCTGTAGAAGAGCTGCCAGACGCTCTAAACGACTACTTTATTACAAAAGTTAAGAGGATCAGAGCGAAACTTGACAGCTGCACCGATACTGCTCCAGAATTCGTACCCTTCAATAGCTCTTCTATGGGTGAATTTGTTGAGGTAAGTGAATCGAATGTGAGGAAAATCCTTGCTGATACCCCAAGGAAGTCATGTTCGCTTGACCCTCTTCCAGCAGGGCTCCTGTATGAATGTCTGGATGAAATTGTCCCCATCACCACTTGTATCATAAATCAGTCCTTAGCTACTGGTATTGTTCCATCATCTTTTAAAGAGGCGATCGTCACTCCACTATTAAAGAAACCAAATCTTGACCCAAATGTGATGGAAAATTATCGCCCCATCTCAAATCTACCATTTATATCCAAAATATTAGAAAAAGTCGTTCTCCGCCAACTCCTGGATCACCTCATTCAATATGACTTGTTTGAACCATTCCAATCAGCATACAGGGCGCATCACTCTACTGAGACAGCCCTGTTGCGCGTCGTAAACGACCTTCTGTCGTCTTGTGATGAAGGCCATGTATCGATTTTGTCTTTACTCGATCTATCGGCAGCTTTCGATACGCTTGATCACGGCATACTGCTCCAGCGTCTGCAAAAAATGTTCGGTCTCACTGATACCGTCCTGAGTTGGTTCCGATCATATCTGACTAATCGGGTCCAGTCAGTTATTTCAAACGGCCTGACTTCGAAGAAATCCAATATCGAATTCGGAGTACCCCAGGGCTCGGTTCTAGGCCCGGTGCTTTTCACGATGTACATTCAGCCCCTGGGCGCAGAGATCCATCAGTTTGACATGCAATACCACATGTTCGCAGACGACACTCAAATTCATCAATCCGTGATCCCCTCTAAGTTCCCTCAGCTGCTCACTATGACACAGAAGACAGTTGAATCAGTTAAACTTTGGATGACCATAAACAAGCTCAAATTGAACGATGATACGACTGAGCTGCTCCCCATCGCGACCGCTCAGAAGCAAAAATCTGCAGATAACACGACATCAATTACTCTTTCAGGAGTGCGTATTGAGTTAGCTCAAACAGTGCGGTACCTGGGTGTCTACCTAGACAGAAGACTTACCTTGGAAAGTCACATTAACATGCTATGCAAGGCGATTTTTCTAGAGCTGCGCAGGATCAGCCATATCAGGCCCTTCCTAACAATTGATGCAACGAAGAGGCTGATGTCTGCATTTGTGCTGTCACGCATGGACTATTGCAATTCTCTCATGGTGGGTCTTCCAGCTGCGCTCCTTGATAAAATTCAGATAGCACAGAATAATGCGGCTCGCATTGTTCTTCGCAAACGCAAATTCGACCATGCTAAAACACTTCTGAGAGAGTTGCATTGGCTGCCGGTGCGTGCTCGCATAGAGTACAAAATCGCAACTTTGTGCTACCGCTGTCTACATGGCCTGGCGCCGTCCTATCTGAGCGAGCTGCTGACGCCTTATGTACCCAGTAGACAACTCCGCTCATCTGACAGTGGCAAACTCTTGACACCACGTGTTCGCCTTGAGACTTGCGGAAAGCGCACTTTCGCATTTGCTGGTCCAACAATTTGGAACGCCCTTCCACTCGATCCCAGAAACATCCAAACACTGGAGTCCTTTAAAACCGATTTAAAGACACATTTATTTCGCAAACACTTTCTGGGATGATTGTCTACCATATTTTCCATTTAATGCATATTGGCTATGTTGTTCACGGTTGAAATGGGTTGAAAGACTTTGCCATTGTATGCTTGTAATTCGTTTTTGCAGTGTTGCGTTTGTTTTAAATTTGGTAAATTATAGATTTGTTTTTTTTGTTGACTTTGTACCGCGCTTCGAGCCTTTAGGGATGAAGCGTGTTTTTGAAATGAACTTTATTATTATTATATATATATATATATATATATAATATACTTTGGTGCAGTCATATATAAATTGGTGCAGTCGTATATACTTCGCTGGAGTTGTACATTCTTGGGTAAAGTCATACATCCTTGACTAGTCATATATATATACTTGGGTACAGTCATGTATACATAGGTAAGGTTTAGCTACAGTTATATATATAAATATATATACATATATATATATAATTATATATATATATACTTGGCTCCAGTCATATATTTTGGCCCCAGTCATATATACTTGGCCACAATAATATATTTTTGTGCCCCAGTCATTTATACTTGGCTACAGTCATATATAGTTGGCCCCAGTCATATTTACTTGACTCAATTCATATATGCTTGGCTTCAGTCATATCTATACCTGGCTCCAGTCATATATACTTGACTCCAGTCACATATACTTGGC
This sequence comes from Lymnaea stagnalis, assembly GCA_964033795.1. Lineage (NCBI taxonomy): Eukaryota > Metazoa > Mollusca > Gastropoda > Lymnaeidae > Lymnaea > Lymnaea stagnalis. The sequence goes on along the minus strand of CAXITT010000181.1, from coordinate 77,231 downwards.
TCAAGTCATATATGCTTGGACGGTCCTCCTGATCACTTCGTAATGTCAATATTTTATCTTTAAGGACGCGCAAAGTTAGGACCTTGGGGCGGGGCTAATGTAAACACAGTACAAACAAAAGATGGCCTCCACAGTAAAGGACACTTGGGGACGAAATTGAAACCGCCTTGATCTCTCCGGTACTCGAAATTCCCCAATCAATATTCTGATATAATAATAGTGTTTGTCCGTTAAGGTTCAGACGTAGCCATCATTTTCTTAAGTTTAAAATTTCCATTTTTTTAAAAAATTATCAAATAAAAGATCTACCTTTTGTAAAATACCGCACTGGAAGCTTGAAAAGAGGGGGTGGATGAAGAGTTAATAATTATACTAATGATATTTGTGTATTATTAAGTTGATGTCTGAATCCTCTTTAAAGTCGTATGTGTTATGTGGCCGGGAAATGAAGGTAAAAAGGTAGTCCAGCGCCTCGTCTGTGTGCACAATAGCAATGACTTATCTTGAGAAAAACACAGGAATAAAACTGAGAAAATGAATTTGGCATTATTTATTGATTGAGATCTGTAACGGGTGTTTTTGTTATTCAAATATTTTAGATTTCAGCTAATCAAAACTCTTAACTCATTACCAGCTTTTGTAAAAGAAAAACAAATAACAAAAAGAAAAACAAATAACAATCAAAAAGAAAAACAAATAAAAAAGAGAAAAATAAATAACAAAAAATAAAACAAACAAACAGACAAACAAATAACAAAAGCGCTACAAACTTCACCTTCCTTGATTTTAGGAATTAAAAAAAAACAACATCTTTTATTATTAAATCTTTTACATTAACTCCGCTTTTGTTCTGGCTTGCTGGCAGGTAAAAATCTTCGGACGGCTATTTGACTCACTTTCTGTCAACATATCGAGACGAAACTTAGCACATAGACTCTTTGCTGATGACAACACATTCGATCAATTTTTTAGCCCCACCCTACAGCCCCACCCTACAGCCCCACCCCGTTCAAACAAATGTAAAGTTCAGAGAGTAGGGCAAAGTTCAGAGAATAGGCAAAGTTCAAACAATAAGGCAAAGTTAAAAAAAATAGAGCAAAGTTCAGATGATGCCCGTACAAAGTACACGAGCTATGCGTGAGGTCTGAACCAAAACCGAGATAAAATACAAGGTATTTTACTTTAATGCTGTGGGGCGTAACTTCTGATAACACGGGAATTCTGAGTTGTAGCATCTAAAACATGGATATCGGGTTGGGGGCGCCGTCCTGCGCGAATTTTAAAGGAAGATCAGCGACAGTCTCTACCAATAACGATACAAAAATTTCAATATCAGGTGACCTCCACAGGTCTATGTCATATTTTACACACTTTTGTTTTAGCTTGCAAATTTTTCTGTGCGTTTAACTTGTAAGTAAATGTATTTGTAATTTTTTTTTGGTACCTGTTACGCATGTCAGCAGCGTCCTGTAATGACACTAGTGTGACATCTGCTGGTCAAATTTTGCATCTCAATTCTGACCCACTTTTTGATTTGCAACTGAGCTTGAGATTGAGATGCAACATGGCTGGCTCGCTGGGTGGCGCACTGGCGAAATGGTGGTTAAATGACCTATTTCCCGTCAACCTATCGAGCTGAAACTTTACACACTGACTCGTTGCCGATGACAACACATTCTCTCAAATTTTCAGCCACAGCACCCAAAAATAGTTTTTTTTCAATGTTTTCAAAGGGGATATCCAATGAAATTCCCGATAAATGCGTTGGTTGAGATTCTTTTTTAACAAAATATCGAAAGTTCGTTTGGTGCGTAAAATTGTCTCTTCTTTTCTTAAGTAGTTGGTGAAATAAATCTGCGGTGTAAAAGCCGGCGGTTCATTAGACTATTAATATGAAATAAAATAAGAAAAGTGCCTAGAAAGGATTTCTAAGAAAAACTTTGATTTTAAGGGTGGCTTAATTTTAAATAGTTGTCCTGGTTAACGAACGAATCGGTTAACGAACACGTTTTGTGAAACATTGCTGTCTCGGTTAACGAATGATAATTGGGACTGCGAACGTACACATTCACCATATTTACACAATCCTTCTTTTTCGGTAGATAGAGCTTAAGAGGGTTGCAGTAAACATAGTTCACACAATCCTTTCCGGCTCGGAAGTTATTTGCCTTGGAGAGTAGCAGTAAACATAATTTGCCCAAGGCCTGTGTTTAATAAAACAGTATAAAAATGCTATTTTGTTTAATAAAACACGACTGTCCAAAGATGTACTAAAAAGTATAAAATACCCCCCCCCCCAAAAAAAAAAAAAAAAAAAAAAAAAAAAAAAAAAAAAAAAAAAAAAAAAAAAAAAAAAAAAAAAAACAAAAAAAAAAAAAAAAAACAAAAAAAAAAAAAACACCCCCCCCCAAAAAAAAAAAAAAAAAAAAAAAAAAAAAAAAAAAAAAAAAAAACAACAACAAAACTACCCATCAGCCTCAGAGTTTTTACAGTCATATGAGTTAACAAAAGCGTGTGGAGTTGTCATAACTGCCTTGCATTGCTGTTGTGTGCTACCATCGATCGTGATCTTGACAAGTGGAATGAAATGAGCGATACCGCTGCGTGCGTGTCTTTGCGATTTTCAAAGTAAAATTGGAGTCATAGGCGTCAAAAGCCTTTTTTTTTAGTATTGACTGTAACAGCTCTGCCCCGAGAGACAACAGATGACGCTATCTTATTCTAGTGATAGATTTATTTCAATGGACATAACATTTATTTTCTAAATATATTTCAGTAAAGAGAGTTGCGCTACTTTATTTTTTAATTATATGACTGAGTGTGAACGAAAATTTTAAAACGTGTAAATGCCACTTATGTTATATATATTCCTGTAGGCAAAGGTATTAAAATTATATGGAATCATGTTGTCATGATTATCAGACAGAAGAATCTGAAGAGAATAGTTATTCAATTATTTGAATCGACTATACATGATAAAAGAATAAACAAACACAAATTTTGATGAGGTTTCAATTTGACTTCTTAAAATGAAATATCTCCATGACACGTCTGAGGCACCTAAAAATTTGCTCTAACTAAAACTCAGTTGCTTCTTGATTAGTGTACCCATAGATATACTTGTCAATATACTTATTGAAAGAGTTCAAATAAAATGAATGATTTGGTGGTACTTTTGGTACTTATCAACAAAATTATATAAATAATTGCACGCATGTTATTGTTAACATGGACCAAATTAGGGAGAATGAAATATTTACGTCATTAGATCCACAAGTAAGTATTTAAAGGGCGTATATCTCCCCAACGACCTGTCTTAGGCGCTCCTGCAGTATTAGAATATCAGAGGCGTTTAGAGGGTGCCTTGGATTTTTAAAAAAAAAGGCAAGGGACATAACATACATTTTAAAAAGAGAAAAAGTTAACAGAGTTGCGTTACTTTATTTATTTATTATATAACATTTATAAGAATTTTTTTTTCGTCTTAGTGTAAATAAAGTCGTTAAAACCTCTAAATACCAAAGCGAAATCCGCACAACAGCCACACAGAATTGGTAAGACCACAATCAAAACGGCATGGTTCAATATCGATTGTGTTTAAAGTGTTTACATCCCACAGTGGACATCAGGTCCAACGCTTTTCACAAATATAAGCCATTTCATCCAGACAGAACCCATCATTTAACATCATCATGCCCCATACAAACATACAACAGTCTTCATTGCCACCCATGTCGTTAGGCTCCCCTTCCCCAAAATACTTGAGTTTTTCATCGTCCGTGACCACTTGGCCGTTGTCCGCCCACACAAAAGTCCCCTCCTCCATTATGTCATTACATCCCAGCCAGAAGAACTCGCCAGTTGTGTTGGAAATGTTCTGCACGATCGCTAATCGGTCAAGGGACTTCACCGTCATGAGATGCGAGTCTTTCTCCTTGCAGGAAGCGTCGGCACTTGTGTAGTTAACCCAATCCAAGAATACACCTATGCACACGGCCTCGTTGCCATGAGCCACGACACTGAATTCTCCAGAGCCGAAATCGCAGGTGATCCGCTTGTACAGCTTGCCCTCCCATGATGCAGGTGGCGCGTTAGTGTTATCAGAGGCGCCACCAGGGGTGCAGAGATGAGTGACAGAGTTGTACATGACGCTGTAGCAATCGTGAAACTTGGTGACACACATAGTGACGCAGGAGAGGAGTGAGCGTTCATATGTGCCCGCACCGAGTCGCACCGGACCGAAATCAGGGGACTGAACGAGATAGAAATAGCTATCTTCGTTTCCGGTGATTGAAGCGAAATTAGAACCTAGTGAGAGAGCTGAACCTACAGAGAGATAGAAATGGATAATCCTGTATATACAAGTTATGTATATTAAGTGAGTGACTATATAAGGCATACTAAACAATGAAGGCGATGATATATTTAAAATAAATATATAATAATTATGTCATATTTTAGACGTAGTCAATTTTTGCGTCTGTGATAAGTACCTCATCTACGCTCTCTATCTGTCAACACCGAGTGGGTTCCGGAAATAAAATAAATGCCCCTAGTTGGTTTGGCTTGCCATTGTTGAGGCTCATAAGATGCGACAATGCGACAGCGATTTGACGCCAGGTTTATTTGACTTCAAAGGTGTCGAGAAGACCATTCCTTTGCGACACGGTCATTTTTCGCTTACGTGAAATTAGGACATCGCTGTCAAAGTGCAGTACGTAGGAACTATATTTGGTCTGTTGTTATCTAATGTCTCAATGTGTTTCCGAAACTGGTCAGGTTTTTTTTCCTTCTTCTGAATATTGATTTTTTTTTTTTTTTTTTATTCAAAAGATTTATCTTCGAACCTGTTATCATTGATGTTTTTATTAGACTAACGTTAAATATGTTATCTCCTAACCGGGCTACTTCTTTTATTTTGGTCTGTTGTTATTTAATGTTTCTATGTTTTTTCGTATTTGGTTAGGTTTTTTTTCCTTCTTCTGAATATTGATTTTTTTTTTTTTTTTTTATTCAAAAGATTTATCTTCGAACCTGTTATCATTGATGTTTTTACTAGACTAACGTTAAATATGTTATCTCCTAACCGGGCTACTTCTTTTAATTTTTTTCTTCCTTGTTAGATGAAAAACGTGACAAAGGTATCGACCGACACCCCACCCCCCCCTCCCCAACCAACCCCCTAGAAGTAACTTCGAATCTGATACCAGGTGCAAAGAATAAGTAACACCATTGAACGTATTTTAAAAGGGGTTTATTTGACACGGAATCCGATAAAGATTTTGTTTGATTATTTTTTTTGGTTCATCAACAGATTTTGTTCAATGAAATAGATGATTTAAAAAAAAAAATCTCGAATGTATTTCAACCTGTCTTTCAAATAGTCAGGGGACGCTACACCTGTTGGTGTAAAGGGTAACCACCCTGTGACTGCAGTTAGCTTATTAGCTATCCTTAAATGAAATAGCGAAACGAGGTACGTGGAAGCTTGAAATAAGATAACAGGACAAAAAACAAGGACTTTTCGGCATAAATTTAGCCTTCCTCAGCCAACAATAGAAATGAAAATATAACAAAGAAAAGACACAGTAGACAACTCAAGCAGTATTCATTCGTGTCTCCGGAAGTGGGAAAACAGGAAGCGAGAGAATAATATTTATATTATAAATATTGACACTGTGAAAAATAAAGTCCACAATAATAATGGACCAGAATATCCAGGGATACAACATTACACAGCAATAAGAAAATAGATGAAATATAGGGAAACAGAGAAACATCAGTAGGATATTATTTGATTAATACCATATGGAGATATGGTGCCAAACAGCTGAATAAATTTATTTTCTATTTTAACCCTATATGGTGTGTTACTGCATGAAATCAGTGCCGTAATGGTCACATCCAATGCACCTTTATGTTCTTTTCGGTTGAAATGAGAAGAGACCGGGGAAGGTTTACATTGCTCAATATCCCTTAGATGTTCAGTAAACCTATCAGTCAATCTTCTCCCAGTTTCCCCTATGTAACTAGATTGGCATCTACGGCAAACAATCACATATATTACATTTCTGCTGACACAGGTGAAACCCTCTTTAATGGTAAAGGTACCTTTAGGGAGGCCAATGCTTTCAGTTTGAAGTGTAAAGGGACAAGTCCTGCAGCGGCCTCTTAAGCATGGTTTTGTACCAACGTAAGACGGTTCAGATCGAAGGCGACTATGAACCAGAAGATCACCTAGATTTCTGTCCCGTCTAAAGACAAGCAGTGGAGGGGATGAGAAAACCCTGTTGGTATTAGGGTCAGCAAGAAGTATGCTACGATTTCTTAGGAATATTTTTTTGGCAGTTAAATTGTAAGGGTGGTAGGTTAGTATAAGTTTGGTACGATCTTCATTGTTGTTTGGGCGAGTTTTGAAAGCCTCTTTTCGTGTGATCGTGCTGATGCGATCTAGTGCTGAGACAAGAGTAGTTTCAGGATAGGATCTGGAGCGAAAGAAATCCATCATTTCATCAGCTCTTTCTAGAAATTCCTCATCAATTTGACAGAGAAGCCGTAGTCTAAGAAGTTGTGAGAAAGGTATAGAGTCTTTGCATGATTTGGGGTGGGAGGATGAGTACAATAGGTAACTATGGCTGTCTGTTGGTTTGTAGTAGGTAGATGTGATCAATTCATTTTCTTTCAAAGTTACAATGATATCAAGGAAGTTGACAGGAAGTTTAGCTATCCTTAAGCTTATGAACATTTAAAAAAAAACAAAAAAGATTTGAATTGTTGCTTTATTAATGCTGTAGTTATAAGTGAGTTGTTTTTATCCACCCCCTCCCCCTCTCTTCCCAGAAAACCCACGTTCTTTTTGAAACGAATCACTCATTGAATTTTGAACAAGGGAAGGAAAAAAACAAAAAGAAAAAAAAACAACAGACAACGCACTGTGCAACGTTACTGCAATAATGAGGTTATAATAAAGGGTTTCACTTGAAATATAAAAAAAAAACAAACAACAACCTTAGTTTAAATATTATTGTTAAGTATGCATCTGTTTATACAATGTCGAAGGTGTTTAAGAGCGACTAGTTCATTGAAATGTTAAAACAATCACCAACAGAGAACATCAACATTTTCCCCCGCGTGACACACTCTCCCCACGTGACACACTCTCCCCCATGTCACCACACTCCTGAAACGTCCAGCGGTCTTGAACGACCACTGTGCCACTTCACGCGAATCTTACTGGCTAAATAATATAACTGTCAAGGGCATGAGAATCACTGTTGGTAATTTGTGGTATGGAAAAGATGCTTAGTGTGGAGATTACTATGTGTGTGACTGTGTCTATTGTGGGAGATATTTGTGACGTATTTGGGTAGGGGGACATGACGCATTAGTTTCGTTGTTGTTATTGAGAATGGATGGCCGCTGTAGGACAGTCACGGTGGCTTGTGTTTGTGTGTTGAGGATTTCGGCTGGACATATCGTTAAGGAAGTACTTTGATTTGTTTAACGCAGTCAATGAATGATAATAAACGTATAGCGTGCAACAAGATATTCAGTTTTTCTGTATTGGTATCAGTTGCACTAGGCCGTGTGACGAAGTGAGGGACTGTAATATCCAAACAAGTAAGCATCTGACATGAAATGTTAGATGAAAAGTAGACATTAAGATCTACTTCTCGTCCATAACATTCCGTCACAATGTAGCATTCTGTCACAATGTAACATTCTGTCACAATATAACATTCTGTCACAATATAACATTATACCGCAATAAAACATTATGTCACACTATACCATTCTGTCACACTATAACATTCTGTCACACTATAACATTCAGTCACACTATAGCATTCTGTCACACTATAACATTCTGTAACAATATAACATTCTGTCACACTATAACATTCTGATACACTATAACATTCTGTCACACTATAACATTCTGCCACACTATAGCATTCTGTCACAATATAACATTCTGTAACAATATAACATTCTGTCACACTATAACATTCTGTCACACTATAGCATTCTGTCACAGTATAACATTCTGTAACAATATAACATTTTGTAACAATATAACATTCTGTCACTAGAGAATATTTTTTTTATATCAACATTTTTAACCGAAGATAACATAAGAAAAGTATTTTTTTAAATGAAACAAATGAACGTAGCATAACACGTAGAGGAAACCCTCATCCCCCAACCACCCCAACGTAGCCTAACACGCAAAGGAAACACTCATCCCCCAACACCCCAACGTAGCCTAACACGTAAAGGAAACACTCATCCCCCAACACCCCAACGTAGTCTAACACGTAGAGGAAACACTCATCCCCCAACCACCCCAACGTAGTCTAACACGTAGAGGAAACCCTCATCCCCCACAACCCCAACGTAGTCTAACACGTAGAGGAAACCCTCATCCCCCAACCACCCCAACTTAGTCTAACACGTAGAGGAAACCCTCATCCCCCAACCACCCCAACGTAGTCTAACACGTAGAGGAAACCCTCATCCCCCAACACCCCAACGTAGTCTAACACGTAGAGGAAACCCTCATCCCCCAAC
>CAXITT010000181.1:22663-68358 GCA_964033795.1 Lymnaea stagnalis | reverse complement strand
GTACATATACATATGTATATATATATATACACACACATAATATATATATATATATATATATATATATGAGGTACATACATATTTAATTATATTTGAGGAATTACATTGTTAGTAAAAGCTGTGTTTTACGAAAACATTGTTTAAACATAGTAACATTACGTAATTCGATTTGACGTTTTCCGGTCCTAGAACTGACAAACCCTATTCATAGTTATTGACTATAACCGTAATGAGACAAAATGCATTTCATTATAAATAGTCTATGTATATCATCACGATGAATAAACATGCTCTGTCTAATAGATGCTTATTGAAAGTTAGAGCTTACACTCAGTGGCGTAGCTAAAGTTTGTGGCCCCTACACCGGGCGGTTCAACATTTTTGCCGCGCCCTTCCACTAAAAAAATAGTAAAAAATCCTCTGGAGTTGTCCGAAAATGCCATCTCTTCATATAAAGAAACACATACCACTTGTCCCACCGCAACTCCCTTCCTGCGCCACTTCATGCACCGCCTCAGAGTAAGCTTTTACATAGAGTTTACCCAACAGAAACGCGAGTAGTTCCCTTCTTAAGTTACGCCCTCGGGTCATCTTCGAGAGAGCTGCGTCGCGCGCAGCCCAGATATTTGTGTTTATGACTCCACACGTTTTGCGGGGCGGGGGGGGGGGTTGGTTGAAGTCAGCAGCAGATATTCACGTCCTTTGAGCTTCGTCGGAGAGTTCCATTAATGACGTCACACGGTTATGGTGTGATACAATTTTTTTTGTTAGTTTTGTAGTTTGAAAGCTTCCTTGAAGCGAGTTTGAACAAATTTCAATTAAACATTATTTAAACGTCTACACCTTCCCAGAAGATGATCCAATCCCAATGTTTGTAGGAAGACCTCCAACATAAACGTTTGTCAGAAAAAAAAAGTCTGGAGTCATAATCTGATGACGCCGTCGCACGCTGTGACTGCTCTGAAATGCCAGCTCTTTACGAGATGTTACAACTTATTTCGGATCGTATCGGGTCTGCCGCAATCAGAAGAAAAAAAAATAAGTTCAAACTATGAATAAGAACTTCACTCTCAACTGCACCACATATCGTGATGGACCATATATGTATGTCATTGACAAAGTGTCGATGCATGTAACACCATCTTATAAAAGAATAACATATACAGATTCTTGTTCCGTTATCGGCAGATTCTTGTTTTTTTTTGTTTTTTAAAATTTTAAAACAATGATTTTATCTGAAGTCGAATCCGTTTTTATAGCAACTGATTTCAGAAACGAGATTTCAAACTGCAACTACTGGACTGCACCTCAACTCGTCTGTTTGCCTTAACGTTCCCTTCCCTGCAACCCAATCGATTACACACATATTTATCTGAGGGTCGTTTTTATCTCCTCAAGGAGCAACATCACGAAAAGCACTAATAAATGTTTGATCGAGATGATTAAACTAAATGGTTCCCAAATCTGATGCTATGAGGCAAATTGATTAACAATAAAAAGTTTAAGTGTGAGTATGTGCGGGAGACATATGGAGAAAAGACAGCAGTGCTAAGTTGTTTTTTTTGGAAAACATCCAGTAGATTATAGGAAGGGGTCTTCAGAGCATAGAATCGAATGTGGAATAACAGTCTAGCTGTTCAGTGTTGTAAAGTGAAAGTAAACAAACAATATATCCATGGTATTCGCTTTCAGAATCAGTTCGAACGTTAATTATCTCTTTATATGTTAAATCTGCTTTTGTGGGTCTCTTGACCTTATGTGTCTCTTGGCCTTTAGGTTCTTTTGACCTTGAGGGTTTTTTGAACTTGAGGATCTTTTGTCGTGTAGGTCTCTTGGCCTTGTGTGTCTCTTCGCCTTGAGGATCTTTAGGTCCTGTAGGTCTCTTTGCCTTGAGGATCTTTTGGTCCGGTAGGTCACTTGGCCCTGTGGGTCGCTTTGCCTTGTCGGTCACTTCGCCTTGAGGATCTTTTAGTCTTGTATGTCTCTTTGCCTTGAGGATCTTTTGGTTTGGTAGGTCACTTGGCCTTGTGGGTCTCTTTGCCTTGTGGGTCTCTTGTTCTTGCTGCGATCAGACTGTTTCACCTATGTTCCCGACCATAGCTAGACACAAAGCGAGATATCACGAGCCGAACAGAAAAGTTTGGTCACCTGACGGGAAAAGATATAGGCCAAAACGTGCCAAAGTGTCCTCGTTTTATAGCCATTTTAATTGTTTCTATAGTATAGAAGTTACTATCCTAATGTCTCATTTTTATTTTAGTTAGTTTACAGGTTTTTAATAATTTTAAAGCGCTTAGAGCTTTAAGGTAAGCGCTATATAAAAATGCCTAAATAAATAAATAAATAAAAGATACGACACGCTGATCTGAGCAAAATCTAAAAGTTCGAATTATTTTCCTGGACTTTGTCAGAATGTAACTGATGAAGCCTATATTTTAAATTACCGACTCATTTAAAAAAAAAAAATGTAATTTACCTTTTTTGTTTGGTCAATTTTTAGGTGTTCTCTATATGAACAACTTCATACTCTAAAAAAAAACCACCCAGAGAACATAAGCTTAATTTTAATAATGTAAACATGTTTTTGTTTGACAAAGGTGTTTGTTTATAGAAAGCTAAACACTGTAACTAGCACATTTTCCCACCAAACACAAGGAGCTCAGGTGCTATAATTATATCTATATATTTTTACATAATTGAACTACATCTCGGCTTGGAATATTAAGCAAACTGTATGTGTGTTCGTGGACTCATTCTCGGCCCGGACCATGGTGGCCATCTCCACGCCACTGACGCCGACCCGGTCCAGGTGGCTGAACTGGAATATTGCCAGACTCGTTGTGATAAGAGTTTCCTGCCTTGTAGAAGCACATAAATACTATTTTGAGAACTCAGTTGGAATTGAGGACATCAAAGGCAGTTTCCTGCATTGTAGAAACAGTTGAAATAGCGAGTAAAAAAAAAAAAGGGTGGGGGGTGGCACAAATAACAAAACATACATTCTAGTAACGTTTTATAAGATTCTCAAGTACAGCTTCCCTCCCCCTCCCTCCCCCTCCCTCCCCTCCACCCTCTCACGCCCCTGAACTATTTTAATACTGTGATGACACACCCGCTTTTACTCCGCAGATTTATTTCTCCAAATATTTCTGAAGAAAACAAGATAAAATATTACGCGAAATACGCATTTGCGATATTTGCTTTTAAAGAGTCCCATTTAGAGTAGAGCAGTTTGAGGGAATTTCATTTTATCTTCCCTTGAAAAACAGGAAAAACGAATTTTTTTTTGGAGGGTAGGGGGTTTGGGTTTAGGCTGAGACTTTGTCCATGTGCCAAGTTTCTGCTCGTTAGATTGACGGGAAGTGGGTCAATTGGACGTGCGAAGATTTTGCCAGTCGGCCACCCACGGACAAAAGCGAAGTAAATATAAAGGATATAAAAAGCATTATATTTTTTAATGACGCTATATCACTTTAAAAACTAAAGTCTTAACACACAGAATAATAAGTTAATAATTAGTTAAGAAAGATGGCAATTGTTCAAGACTCTTAAAAAATTCGATCAAATCCACTCCAGCTGTGGATGAAGGATCTTCTGATATTGATAGTACGGGACCGAGTCCACAATGAAAGCGAGCTATAACATATTACCGCATGAGCACCTTTGATGTAGCAGTAAAATTATTTATACTTGGGTACAGTCATACACACATGGGTACAGTCATATATATTTGGGTACAGTCATACACACGTGGGTACAGACATTTTTACTTGGGTACAGTATTATACTTGTGTACACTCAAATATATTTGGATACAGTCATATATACTTGGGTAGAGTCATAAATACTCGGCTACATTCATACACAACGGGTACAGTCATACACTAGGCTTGTCACACACACACACACACACATATATATATATATATATATATATACTTGTGTACAGTCATATATAATTTGGTACAGTCGTATATACTTGACTACAGTTGTACATTCTTAGGTAATGTCATATATCATTGTCTAGTCATATATAATATATACTTGGATACAGTCATATATACATAGGTAACGTCATTTATACATGTACTTTACTTCACATGTACTTTGCTAATGTCATTTTTACTTAGCTACAGTTATATTGGCTCCAGTCATATATTTTGGCCCCAGTCATATATACTTAGCCCCAATAATATATTTTGGCTCCAGACATATATATTTGGCCCCAATCATATATACTTGACTCAATTTATATATACTTGGCTCCAGTCATATATGCTTGTCTCCATTCAGATATCCTTGGCTCAAATCATATATGCTTGGACGACCTCTTGATCACTTCGTAATGTCAATATTTTATCTTTAAAGACGCGCCATCTTAGGACCGTGAGGCGTGGTCTCAATACAAACAAAAGATGGCCTCCTCGGTGAAGGACAGTTGGGGACGACATGGAAACCGCAATGATTTCTCGGGTACTTAAAATTCCCAATCAATATTCTCGATATAATAATAGTGTTTGTCCATAACTGTACATAACTAGCCATCCTTTTCTTAAGTTTAAAATGTCCATTAAATTTATTTTTTTTAAATTATAAAATAAAAGATCTACCTTTTGTAAAATACCGCACTGGAAACTTGACAAAAAAAAGAGGGTGTGGATAAAGAGTAAATAATTCGACTATTGATATTTGTGTATTAATATGTTGATGTCTGAATCCTCTTTTAAATCGTATGTGTTATATGGCCGGGAAGTAAAGGTAAAAAGTAGTTCAGCGCAACGTAGGTGTACAAAATATCAATTACTTATCTTGAGGCTTATCTAGCGGAAGAAAAAAAAAAACCCTGAGAAAATGAATTTGGCATTATTTATTTATGTAGATCTGTTACGGGAGTTTTTGTTATTGGAATATTTTAGATTTCAGCCAATCAAAACTCTTAACTCATACCAGCTTTTGTAAAAGAAAAACAAATAGCAAAAACAAAAAGAAATAACGAAAAGAAAAACAAATAGCAAAAAGAAAAAGAAATAACAAAAAGAAAAACAATAGCAAAAAGAAAAAAATAACAAAAAGAAAAAGAAATAACAAAAAGAAAAACAAATAACAAAAAGAAAAACAAATAACAAAAAGAAAATCAATAACAAAAAGAAAAAGAAATAACAAAAAGAAAAACAAATAGCAAAAAGAAAAAGAAATAGCAAAAAGAAAAACAAATAACAAAAAGAAAAACAAATAACAAAAAGAAAAAGAAAGAACAAAAACCATACAAACTTCACCTTCCTTGATTTTAAGGAAATAAAAAAAAAAAATTTTATGATTAAATCGTTTATTAAATCAGCTTTTGTTCTTGGCTGGCTGGCAGGCAAAAATCTTCGGACCGCTATTTGACTCACTTTCCGTCAACCTATCGAGCCGAAACTTAGCACATAGACTCTTTGCTGATGGCAACACATTCTTTCAAATTTTCAGCACCACTCTACAACCCCCCCCACACCCCCACCCCCCCCCCAAAAAAAAAAAAAAAAAAAAAAAAAAAGAAAGAAAAGAGTTTCTTGTTTTTCAAGGTGGAGATGAAAGAAATATGATTTCACGAAATAAAATTCCCGATAACTGCGCTAAATGAAATTAAAAAAAATGTCACAATTGAGTTTGGTGCGTAATATTTTTTTTTTTTGTTCTAAATTTGTTGGTGAAATCAATCTGGCGTGTAAGTGTAAGAGCGGGTGGGGCATTAGAAGATTAATATAGTTCATGGGCGTGAAAAGAATGTGCGATTGCGAGCTTCAGGGGAGGGGGAGCACTAATTTGGCTTCTTATAAAGTTACTTGTATGCATGTTTTGTCAAATTTTCAGGCCCCCCCCCCTCCTCCCCAGCTCGATATTACACTTTATAAAGGATTTATGCAAAAAACTATGTTTAAGTCAAAAGTTGAACGAATATTGTTTGATAACTATCATTTGTATTTATTTTATTTTTTTTTTGGCTAACGAAACTTGATATGATCCCTATATTATCAATATCTCACTGGAATATTGGTGAGGGAATATGCACGATTTTCTATAACAATAGAGCACGTTTTCATCAATATTTCCGATGTCTCCAAATGAGCATTTCAATATTGTGTCTTTACAATAAAGCAACGCACGGCGTGAAGTAATATGGTCATAAGGTAGTTCAGACAATAGGGCAAAGTTCAGACAATAGGGCAAAGTTCTGACAATAGGCCAATGTTCAAACACTACGGCAAAGTTTAGACTATTGGGCAAAGTTCAAACTCTATGCCAAAATACATAAAATAAGCCAAAGTTCAGATAATAGGGCAAAGTTCAAACAATATGGCAAAATTTAAACAACAGGGCAAAGTTCAGACGATGCTCGTCCAAAGAAGACGACATACGCGTGAGGTCTGAACTAAAAACAAGATACAATAGAAGGATCAGTATAACAAATAATAGAGACTACGTTTCAACCATTTTGTTTTTTACTTAAATGCTGTGGGGCGTAACTTCTGATAACACGGGGATTCTGAGTTGTAGCTTCTAAAACATGGAGATCATCTTGGGGGCGCCGTCCTGCTAGAAAGTTAAAGGGAGATCAGCGACAGTCTCTACCAATAACGATACAAAAATTTCATTATCAGTTGTTCACCTGTGATCTCTCCAGGTCTATGTCATATTTTACACACTTTTATTTAGCTTGAAAATTTATCTGTGCGTTTGCTTGTCTGAATCAAATCTTGAAGCGTGTAACTAGCAAGTATTGCCATTTTTTTAACCCGTCCCGCAGGTCAGCAGCGTCCTCTCATGACCCTAGTGTGACCTCTGCTGTTCAAATTTTGCATCTCAATTCTGACCCACCTTTTGATATACGACGAAGCCTGAGATTGAAAGGCAGCAATGCTGGCTCTCTAGGTGGCGCACTGGCAAAATCGTGGCTAACTGCCCCACCTCCCGTCAACCTATCGAGGTGAAACTTGACACATAGTCTCGTTGCCGATGACAACACATTCTATCAATATTTTTTGTCTGGCTTTCAAGGGGGAGATCATATGTTTTTACAGTCATATGAGTTAAACAAAAGCGTGGGGGTGCTCATGTTGTGTGCTACCATCTATCGTGATATTAATAAGTGGAATGAAATTAGCGATACCGCTGCGTGCGTGTCTTTGCGATTTGCAAAGAAATATTGCGGTCATATGAGTCAAAAGCTTTTTTTTTTTAGTCCTGACTGTAACAGCTCTGCCCAGATAGACAACAGCTGACGCTATTTTATTCTAGTGATAGATTTATTTCAAGGGATATATATTTAAGTAAATAGAGTTGCGTTACTTTATGTAATCATGATATGACTGAGTGTGAAGGAAGATTTTTTAATGTGTAAATGCCAATTATGTTTTAAATATGTATATATATATTCCTTTGGGCAAAGGTATTAAAATTACATCTGATTATGTTTTCATGATTATCTAGCATTTTGTTGTAGTTTCGTTTTAGTGTGAGTAAAGTCGTTAAAACCTGTAAATAGCGTTTTAGTCACATCTATTTTAAGAGAAGTCACTAAGAAACCAAATTTTATTTATTTAATTTAACAAAGCTGTTATTTAAGTATAAGGTCATAACATGAGATATTCTTTTTCAAATGCTACAAATTCAACCTCCCCCCCCCCCCGGCCGCCTTTTAAAAAAAAATATAATTAAATGCGCAAATTTATATCTCTGAGACATGAGGGGGTGTTCTATAAGACTGACTGCCAGGTAACATTACTCTGAGACATGAGGGGGTGTTCTATAAGACTGACTGCCAGGTAACATTACTCTGAGACATGAGGGGGTGTTCTATAAGACTGACTGCCAGGTAACATTACTCTGGGACATGAGGGGGTGTTCTATAAGACTGACTGCCAGGTAACATTACTCTGAGACATGAGGGGGTGTTCTATAAGACTGACTGCCAGGTAACATTACTGAATCGCAACTCCAAAATAAAAAAAAGTTTCGAAGTAGCCTGCTAACACACATATTCTGGTGACGGTCTTACATTACTCTCTCATCACCCCCGGCTGGTACATTGGCTACCAGCTCCATCAGCTGAGCAGAGCCATATAAAATTCTCATCACGTAGGGCTCTCCCGACGCCCTGGCTTACCCTGAAAAAATCTAGAGAGGGACATTCGGTCAACAGATGCGCTAGTGTTTCCGGGACCAGTCTGCAATGCCGGCAGGTGGGGTCCCTGTTATTATCTAGCCTTGAACTGCTACTAAAAACATTCACCGTCTTAAAACATGATATTAACATTAATGAAAAAAATGGAACCTACACACAATATAAACCTTAAAAATATCAATCATGTAGACATATTAAACTGAGTCGTTTATAAAAGAACACAACACCAGCCCCCTCTCCGACCAGACCCCCCCTCCAACCAGACCCCCTTCCCAAATTGAAACAACTGACCATACTTGCATTTGAAGGTGACAGGGAAATGTCTAGAAGGGTTGATGTTTCAAGGACCCCCGTCTTAACAGTCAGATGGGGGCCAATGAAAACCTTTCTCAGAAGTCTTCAAGTTTTTTATTCTGTCACCTGACCCCTACCCCCATCCTTCTACACACCACGCCGCTGAACTGATCTCCACTTCCCCCTAAACCTGACCCACGTGCCCTACACCTCACTTCTACACGAGCCAACCCTGCCCCGCCAATGGCCAAACATTAAGAGAGACCAAAGTCTTAAGTTTAATTATTTAAAATTCATTTTCTAAAGTAAATGTTCGGACCCCCCCCCCATTTTTGTGTGTGCATATATAAATCTTAAAATGTTAATAAAAATGAGAAAAAATTGAGCAGAAAAATGAAATGATTGGAGATTAAAAACATATTAGCTTCAAGAGATTTAAAATTCACAAAATATAGACTTGTGTAAAAATATAGACTTATGGAAAAAAATAGAATTGTGGAAAAATATAGAATTTCCAGGAAAATACCATAATTAATATTATACCCCCCTTCCGTCCCCCGTCCCCCCCAGCACCTTGCTCACCCAGAATTTTGTCAACAATGAGCCCACCACTGAATAAATGTTCGTTTACAAAATGACAAAATGACGTGAAAACGAATATTCCATCACCATGACCATTTTTCATTAAAGTCAAAAAAAAGGGGACCCGGTGGAGGCCCAATTTGTAAGGTGCCATTTTAGGTACGCCTTGAATAGGGGGCCCTATTAAAATCAGTCAGTTAAGATTTAACATTTGCCCCATTTAAATCGGTTGAAAAATGCCGGAGAGCCAGCCATGTAATTGATCGAACTTTCTGGAACATCTCACACTTGTCCAGACTAGAGTAGATAATAATACTCTGCAATCCACCGATGCTTCATTATGGAACATAAAGGATCTGAATATCAATTTCTGTTTCTATATTCACTTAGAATCCTATAATGTTATCTAAGCCTACTGGTATTTATACAGGTTTTTCAGAAAATATGAAGTCGTGGCCAAAAGGCCAAAAAGTAGTGGACAAATGAAATTTGAAATGTGAATTTTGCGTTTATTTACCGAAATCGAATCAATTTAATACAAATTTGTTAGAATGTGTTGTCATCGGCAACGAGCCTTATCTGCCAAGGTTCAGCTGGATAAGTTGAAGAGGAGTGTCAGCTTTTTCTTTCTTTTCTTCTCTGTGTTAAGTTTTTTGTCACAAACTTTTATCTTCGAGCCTATTTTCATAGATTTTTTTTTCACTAGCCTAACGTTAAATGACCTACTGGTGACTGTGAAAAAACGCAAATTACAATGGTACGGCCACGTAACAAGGAAACAAGGGCTCGCCAAAGAAATATTGCAGGGCACCACAAGAGGAGGGAGAAGAAGAGGAAGACAAAGAAAAAGGTGGGAGGATAACATCAAAGAGCGGACAGGACTAACACTGGGCGATTCAGTGCGTAGTGCTGAAGACAGACAGGAATGGAGGAGGGTGGTTCACATGTCATCTGTGGTGCCCCAACGGTCCAAGGTCTAAGGGACATGAGGATGAGGAACGTGAAATATGTTATCTCTCTACCTGGCAACTCTTTTAACTCGTCATTTTGTCTTGGATGATAAACGTTACGGTATCGACTCCCACCCCCCCCACTCCTCGAGTAGGTCAAGGTCGAAACTGACACCAGGTACAAAGAACATGCATTACACTTGTACGTGTCCCAAAAGGATTTTTTTCACGATTGCTGATAAGGGTTTTGTTTGAATTTTTTGTTTCACCAACAGATTTTGTTCAATGAAATAAATGATTTTAAAAATGTCGAATGTACTACAGCCGTCTTTCAAACAGTCAGGGGACGCTACACCTAATGGCGCAAAGGCCAGCTACTGCAGTTAGCTTATTGGATATCTTTGATCTTATGGATTAAAAAAAAAATTGAAATGAATTGAGGAAGACAGAAAAAAAGATGGAAAGATAACATCAAAGAGTGGACGGGACTAAAACTAGGCGATTTCGAGCGAAGTGCTGATAACGGAGAGGAATAGAGGATAGTTTTCCTGTCATCTGTGGCGCCTCAACGATCCAAGGACTAAGGGACATGATGATGATGATGATAAACTGGTGTTTTATTAATGCTTAAGTTATGCAATGATTGTTTTGATCTCTCTCTCCCCCCCCCCCCCCCCCCCCCCCCTAAGTGCTGATAACGGAGAGGAATAGAGGATAGTTTTCCTGTCATCTGTGGCGCCTCAACGATCCAAGGACTAAGGGACATGATGATGATGGTGATAAACTGGTGTTTTATTAATGCTTAAGTTATGCAATGATTGTTTTGATCTCTCTCCCCCCCCCCCACCCTCGCCATCATTTAGAACAAAATTTCTTATTGAATTATGAACAAGGGAGATTAAAAAAAATACGAATAGACAAGGCCTCTACTCTGCCTGCCCAACGTTAATGCAGTATTGAGGCCTCTACTCTGCCTGTCCAACGTTAGTGCAGTATTGAGGTTAGAATAGATAGTTTCCCTTTTTAAAAAACCGTTAATCTAAACATTATTGTTCACGTCTAGATCTGTTCTGACGTCTCAAATGTTGTTTTAAAAGCGATACATTTCATTTAAATGAATAAACAATCGCCATCCATCCATCCATTCAACCATCCATCCATTCATCTATCTATCTATCCATCTATCTATCTACCTACCTATCCACCCACCCACCCACCCACCCAAGTCTACCCGTCTACCTATCATCCTATCTACCAATTAATCAATCAATCAATCAATCAATCAATCTATCAATCTATCAATATATCAATCTATCAATCTATCAATCAATCAATATATCAATCTATCAATCTATCTATCAATCTATCTATCAATCTATCTATCAATCTATCTATCAATCTATCTATCAATCTATCTATCAATCTATCTATCAATCTATCTATCAATCTATCTATCAATCTATCAATCAATCTATCAATCACTCTATCTATCCATCATCTATCCATCATATATCCATCATTTATCCATCATCTATCCATCATCTATCCATCATCTATCTATCATCTATCTATCATCTATATATCTATTTATATATGTGTGGAAATACATTGTTAGAAGTGATTTATGAAACAATGTCTAAAAATAGTAACATAAGGTAATGCGGTGTGACGTTTTCCGATTTTAGAACTGACAAACCCTGTACCGGTACATACTTATTGAATGTGATCATAATGTGAGAAAGTACATTTCCTTGAGTCTATGTAGAACATCACAATGGATGAGCATGCGCAGACTAAGAGATGCCCATTGAAACTTATCCTCCGGAAAGAGTTTACGCTCAGTGGCGTAACTAAGGTTAGTGTTCCGACCGGGGCCGGTCAACATTTTTTCCACCACCTTTCACGAAATCAAACCCTCAGCAGTTGGCCGAAAGATACCACTACTCAATATGAAGAAGAAAAATGCCACCTTGGCGCACCCCCCTCCTCCCCTCTCCGCACCCCACTACCTACGCCACTGCATACACTTCTTTAGGGTAAGTTATGAAATAGGATTTACCTAAAAGAAGCACCAGTAGTCCGCTCCGTAGATGTGGCCCTCGGGTCATCTTCAAAGAGCTGCGTCGCGCGCGGTCAGTTATTTGTACTTAAGACGTCACACGACCGTGGTGAAGTGTGCTGCAGATCGTCTCGTCCTTTCAGCTTCGTCTGAGATTTCTACTCGCGACGTCACACAAGTATTGTCTTTATTAAAAAAAAAACAACTATATATATATATATATATATATATAGTTTGAACGCTTCCCGAGTTTACACAACATCAGATCGAAACATCTTCACCTTCCCGAACGATGATCCCAATCACAATGGTTGTAGGTAACTCTCCACGATAATCATTCGCCAAGTATGTCTCGAGACAGAATCTCATGACGCCGCCCTTCAACGCGGCAACCGCTTCGCTACGCCAGCTCTTCACGAAATGGTACACCTTATTTCGGATCGTATCAGTTCTGTGCAGTAAGACAACAAAAATGCATGAAACTATGAATGAGAACGTCCCACTCAACTGCACCACATATCGCGATGGACCATACAGATATGGTGATGTAGGTGTGGCGTTGCATGTAGCACCATTTTATAACAGAATAACATGTAAAGTTTCTTGTTCCGTTATCGGCAGATTCTTTTTTTTTTTTTTTTAAACCAACAACATTTATGTAAAGTCGAATCCGTATGTTTGCCTTAACTTCCCCTTAATTGCAACGTAATCGATTACAAAAATGTCGAGGGGATCGTTTTTATCACTACATTGTGAAAAGTGCTGTTACAAAAATAAATGTTCGATGAAGATTACACTAAACGGTTCTCAAATACTGCTAATTTGAGATAAATTGAATAACAAAAAAATGAACCTTTAACTAAATATGTATGTGTGTGTGTGTGTGTTTGTGCATGTGTGTGTGTGTGTGTAAAAGTGTGTTTGTAAAAAAAAGGGGGTGGGGAATATTTGGGAAAAGAAAGGAGTATTCAGTTGTATTTTTTTGGAAATCATCCATTAGGTATTATGAAAAAAAGGGAGGGGGGTATAGCATATAATCGAAGTTGGAATAGCCATCTAATTTTTTAATGTTGTAAAGTGCAATTTAAAAAAGATATATATTTACTATATCAACATGGTTTGCTTGCTCAGCGTCAGTTCGAACGTGAATGATTTTGTTATATGTTGACAAGGGATGGAAACAACATTTAGTGTTGGAAATGTCCGAGTCAGAACATAAATTAAATTATATAATTTTGTTTTTAAAGTTTCCCGCATAATTACTGCAATACGAGGTAGTCACTTCAAAATCTGCCCCTGCTGGTCTCTTGTTCCTTGCTGGTCTCTTGGCATTGCTGGTCCCTTGACCTTGCGGGTCTCTTGGCCTTGCGTGTCTCTTGGTCTGGCGGGTCTCTTGGCCCTTGCGGGTCTCTTGGCCCTTGCGGGTCTCTTGGCCTTGCGTGTCTCTTGGCCTTGCGTGTCTCTTGGTCTGGCGGGTCTCTTGGCCCTTGCGGGTCTCTTGGCCTTGCGGGTCTCTTGGCCTTGCGTGTCTCTTGGTCTGGCGGGTCTCTTGGCCTTTGCGGGTCTCTTGGCCCTTGCCGGTCTCTTGGCCTTGCGGGTCTCTTGGCCTTGCGGGTCTCTTGGCCTCGCGGGTCTCTTGGCCCTTGCGGGTCTCTTGGCCTTTGCTGGTCTCTTGGCCTTGCGGGTCTCTTGGCCTTGCGGGTCTCTTTATCCTTTGCGGGTCTCTTTATCCTTTGCGGGTCTCTTGGCCTTGCGGGCTTCTTGGCCTTGCGGGTCTCTTCGCCATGCGGATCTCTCGCCTTGCGGGCCTCTTGGCCTTGCTGGTCTCTTTGGCATTTCGGGTATCTTGGCCTTGCGGGTCTCTTGGCCTTGCGTGTCTCTTCGCCTTGCGGGTCTTTTGGTCTTGTGGGTCTCTTGGTCTTGCTGCGCCCCGACCGTTCCACCGATGTTCACGGCCCTAGCAAGACACACACAGTGACATATCACGAACCAAACAGAAAGGTGTGGCCACCTGACGGTAACAGATACGACACCATATAATCTTAACCAACTCTCACGGTCGAAATTTTTCTTGGACTGTACCAGAATTTTATTGATGAAAGCCTGTATCTTAAAATTACCGACTCATTAAAAAAGGAAACAAAAAAAGGGACAAGATATTTACCCTTTAAGTTAGGTAAACTCTTTGTTATCTTCTGAATTAACTGTTCCACACTTACAAAAATCACACACTTAGAAAAAAATAATCTAAATTTCATTAAAAGTAATATGTGTGGGAAGAAACAAACAAAACAAATAAACGTTTGTCTTTTTGTTTGATAAAGTTGTTTGTTTATAGTATAGAAAGTTCAACGCTGAAACGAACACATTATATTAACCAAACACACGAAGCACGGCTTCCATGTTTGTGCTGTAATTATTATTTTGTTAAAACTTTGAAATATCTCGAAAAACCCTTCAAACCGTCGCACGCTAGCCAATGGCGCATGAACAGGGTGGCAAGGTCTGCCCTTGGGGGGAGGGGCACTTATTTCTTTATATAGAGGTGATGAATAGCCGCATATTATCTCGCCGGCTACTTCTCGGCCGGTAGACAAAAAAAAACACACTATTTTTAGAGCTCAATTTAAATTCCAGACATCAAAGGGTAGACAATTTAAAAATAAAACAATTTTAAATCGAAGAACCCATAACAAACACAGATGTTCGTATCAATTAGAAATCTTTATTAAATGAAATATAGAGAAAGTAGTACGCACCAAACGCGATTTTAAAGAATCTCATTTAGCGAAGTTAGCGGGAATTTCTTATTTATCTTCCCCGTGAAAAAAAGGGGACAACGGATTTTTGGTGGTAGATGTTGCTGGTTTGGGCTGATTTTTTTTTTCATGTGCCAAGTTTCAGCTCAATGATTGACGGGCAATGGGTCAATTAGCCGTGCGAAGATTTGCCAGTCCGCCATCCACGAACAAAGGTGAAGTTAATATAAAGGATTTAAAAAAAAAACATTAAAAATATAATCACGCTCTATCACGGTATCTCTTTAAAAATTTAATTTCATACACACAGAAAAATAAGATAATACCTGTAATGAGTTATAAAGATGGCAATTGTCGAAGAATCTTCAAAAAAAAATGTATATATATAAATATTCTTCTCCTGTCATATAATTCTCTCTCTATATATCTATATATATATTTGGCCTCATCTGTATATACTTGGCTCCAGTCATATACACTTGGCTCCAGTCATATATACTTGGACAATCTCCTGATCACGTTGTAATGTCAATATTTCAGCTTTAAAGACGCACCATGTTACTGCAGTGGGGCGTGGCTAATGTTAACACAGTACAAACAAAAGATGGCCTCCTTAGTGAAGGACGAAGGGGGAAGAAATTAAAACAGCCATGATCTATCGGGTACTCGAAATTCGACAATCAATATTCTCGATAAAATAATAGTTTTAGTCAGATATGATACAGAACTAGCCAACATTTTCTTCCTAAGCTAAAAAAGATAAATAAAAGATTTGGAAAGCATCAACTAAAACATCTAGATCTAACTTTTGTTAGAATACCGCACCGATAACATGAATAAAAAAGAGTACATAATTATACTAATTATATTTTGTGTATTTATTATTTTGATGTCTGAACCCCATTTTTAAATCATATGTGTTGAGTAGCCGCTAAATATAGATGAAAGGTAGTCCAGCGACTCGTGGGTGTGCACAATATCAATGACTTATCTTGAGGCCTATCGTGCAAAAGAAATCGAAAAAAATGTCTTTGTAATTATTTAATAAGATCTATGACTTTTTTTTCTTAAATAGAGTATTTTAGGTTCCGCCAATCAAAACTCTTTACTCACTACAGGTGATTAGACTTTATTTTAAAAAAAAAACACAAACAAAAAAAAAAACAACTAAAAAAACTTACACATTTTTCCTTCCTTTATTTAAGGAAATTTCAAACATTGTTTCCTTAATAAATTCTTTATAATTAACTTCGTTTTTGTTCGTGGCTGGCTGGCCAAATATTTGGACGGCTATTTGACCCACTCCCCGCCAACCTTTCGGTCCAAAATTTAACACATACGCTTGTTGCCGATGACGACACATTCTATCAAATTTTAGCCCCACCCCCAGAATACCCCCCTCCCCCCCCAAAAAAAAGGGTGAAAAAAACGGGAAAAAAAGAGAAGTTTTTCCTGTTTTTCAAGGGGCAGATGAAGGGAATATGATTTCACGAAATAAATTCCCGATAACTGCGCTAAATGCGAAAAAAAAAATAAATTCGCATTTGTATTTGGTGCGTAATATTTTGTGTTGTTTTTCTAAAATTTTTGGGCAAATAAATCTATGGTTTAAAACGGGGTGGGTCATTAGAATATTAAAATAATTCAGGGGCGTGAAAAAATGTGCGACTGCGAGCCTGGGGGGGGGGGGGAGGGGGAGCACCGAGTTATTACATGAGTTGCTTGCATGTATCTTTTGTAAACTTTGTATCCCCCACCCCTTTTTGTTTGTTTGTTTGAGATCATATTTTATAAAGGATGAAGACGAAGAACTTTGTTTTACGGTTTGTTTAATTTAAAAATGTAATGAATAATTTTTTATAACGATAATAGTTTTTTTCCGTTAAGGATCCTTGAGACGATCCCTTTACTATCAATTTCTTACTGGAACTTGTTACAACAAAAGAGCAAGTTTCAATCAATATTTCCGATATCTCTTAATGATCATTTCAATCGCGTGTCTTCAACTAAATCAATGCGCAGCGCGGGGTAATATGGCCTTAAAATAGTTCAAAAAATAGGGCAATGTTCAGATGCTGCTCGTGCACAGAACTGAGGTCTGAAATAAAAACAAGATTCATTACAATGGTTAGTATAACAACAACATGAAGACTTATTTTTCGCCATTTTGTCTTTTACTGTATTTCTGTGGAGCGTAACTTCTGAGAAGTTGAGATTGTAATATTTTTGCTTCTAAAATAGCCCTGCACAACCTACGGCCCACGGGCTGCATGTGGCCCCACCAGCACCCACTTTGCGGCCCGCGAAGTAACGAAATATTCTTTATTATTATTATTATCGTAACAGCTTTCCCGCCTGTCCTATTTCCTTTCGGCACGCACACGTTTTTCATAAAGTATTACGGCCCGCCATACATTTCAGGCCTGTTCTAAAACATGGAAATCATGTTGGTGGCGCCCTCCTGCGTGAAATTTAAAGAGAGATCAGTGACAGTCAGTGGATGTCATTGCTGACCAGCTGACCATATAGAATTGTTTGTCATCGGTGTTGAGTAATCAAGCAAAGTCTCAAGTCCATCGGACGAAGGAAACAGGCCAAAAACTGAGATGATAATTTTGACATTCAGAGGTCACTCAAGGGTCAGTGAAAGTCACGGGTGAAATTTTGTAGTGTCATTGGAATGGGCAGATGTACACAGTTCAAGCTCACTTGTACATCAAAAAGTGGTGTCAAAATTGAGATGCAAAACTGACCAGCAGAGGTCACACAACGGTCATCAAAAGTCACTGCTGACGGGTCGAAAAATTACAAGATTTACACGTTACAAGATTCGATCCTGACAAACAAACGCACAGACAAATTTGCCAGCTCAATAAAAAGCGTGAAATATATGACATTGACCTGCCACACTTATATTAACTTCGCTTTTGTTCGTGGGTGGTTGGCAAAATCTTCGGACGGCTAACTAACTGATCCACGCCCATCAACCTATCGAGCTGAAACTTTGGCACATAGACTCGTTGCCGATGATTACCCCGTCTGTCAAATTTTCGGCCCCAAACCCCAAATTTCAGTTCCCCTTGTTTTTCAAGGTGAAGATCAAATAAAATTCATGATAACTGGGCTAAATCAGATTATTTTAAAAATGTATCGCAAGTGCGTTTGATGCGTAATATTTTCTTGTGTTTTTCTGAACTACGTATGTACGCCCGGGGCATAGGCCGCCCACAAGAATTCCCCACTCATCTCGATCCTGTGCTTTCCTTTCAAAATGCTTTCGTGTGTATCCCATATCTTGTGTGTCTGCCTCTAGCTCGCGTATTCTCAGGCCCTGCTCTCTTTCTTTTTCCCTGTGGATTCCATGTCAGGGATTGTCTGTTAATGCTATCTGGGCTTGTGCCCTATCCATCACCTTTTTCCCCCTTAAGATATCTTATAGGCTCCAGGACGCTTATGTAGCTTTTTTAAAAAGTCTCACGTGAACCACGGTGTTGTATTATTTTTGTTTTAACAGACTTACCCCCATCTTCTTTATTTATTTTTTTTTAATTTAAAAGACTGATCCCCATTAATATATATATATATATATATATATATATATATTTTTTTTTTTTTTTTTTTTTTTAAACATTTTTATTNTTTTGCGAAACATTTTTATTATAAAACCCCTCATGTACCAGTAGCGTGATAGGGCTTTTTTAAAAGCGAGAGGTTTCGGAATTTCATTTTTAATGTACTTTATTTAGAAATTGATATGAATTCCTTTTGAAACCACATACATTTAAACACACACACACACACAATATATATATATATATATATATATATATATATATATATATATAAGAATGAGCTACGTTCACATAACGCCAAAAGGGAGATAAAAAGTTGTAATTCAAGGGCACGAAAAGGGGAAAATCTAAAGTATTTCTCTATGGTAGTAGTTGTCCCTCAATTAACTCCTTTAGTGACAAAAGTGATATAAGTAGTGCTAAGTTAGTCTGGGTATTTTAAGGTTATGTTTAGAGGGGGGAAAAGTAGTTTAGGAGCGTGAAAGGGAGTAAGGTAGGCTTATATTATATAGAAGATAAATACTTCTCAAAACTTAATGATGTTAGAAATGTAAATAGCATTATATGTTAAAGTTATGAATTGTGATAAGTTTTTGCAATAGCATTTAGAAATTTACGCAAAGGACCTATCATTATTATCCCGATAATATCGGGTCATTTATTCTAGTATTATATATTTATATAAAACTATAATAAGTTTTCTCATCCTGGATACTGCATACAAATCAGCGTTATACTAACACTTCAGCACGTCATGGATACATGTTGGATAATCCTTTCATAAAACTCCTACAATGTTAATTTATTTTGAGGCTTATAATCCCCATGTTTTTATTGGTTTGGGCTACCCGCATATTCACTGCCTTCTCTGTAAATATAATTTACTTAGAATTCTGTCCCAAAGTGAACCAGCGTTTGGTCCACCTATTTATCTGCTTCCTCTGCTATTATGATATGTTCTAACACCGCCTTGAAAAAAAAGGCAGAATAATATAACGGAGGTAGCGGCAAAAAGCCTTCGTCAGCGATTAAAAAATAACAAAACAAGTTGAAGATAAACTTAACTAAACAGAACTTTTCTAAACCTGTTTAGAGTTTAGAAGAGAGCTTACTTCACCACCAGGTCACCGATGTCTCTCGCTGTTCCAGTTGACCACAATGTCACCAAGGTCTCTCGCTGTTCCAGTTGACCAACATGTCACCAATGTCTCTCACTGTTCCAGTTGACCACCATGTCACCAAGGTCTCTCGCTGTTCCAGTTGACCAACATGTCACCAATGTCTCTCGCTGTTCCAGTTCACTACCAGCTCACCAATGTCTCTCGCTGTTCCAGTTCACTACCAGGAAACCAATGTCCCGCGCTGTTCCAGTTCACAACCAGGTCACCAATGTCCCTCGCTGGTCCAATGACCCATTTGCTATAAAGCTCTAGTTTAAAAGTTTATCAGTGGACAACGACAAAGAGCGTTATCTATGGGTGGAGACACACCCATTATAAAACTTGATATATTGTTTGTTTGCATCAATTAATGACCCCACTCAATTATAGAGCCCCCTTGTTAATTGTTTATTCCCTGACAATTATTGATCTCGTGTCAATTATTAATCCACATATAAATTATTGATCCCTGACAATATCGAGCACTGTCAATTAATGGACCCCTGTCAATTATTGAACCCCTGTCAAATGTTCCCCCAATCAATTATTGATTCCCTGCCAACTATTGACCCACCTGTCAATTATTTATCCCCTGTCAATTATTTATCACCTATCAATTATTGATCACCTATCAATTATTGATCCCTTATTAAATAACGTCACTTTGGAGATGACGTCAGTGGGTCGTCGAGCGCGAGCTCATAATACCCCCCCCCCCCCGGCCCACCCCCACACGAGCCGACGCCGCGACTCAAGCAGCAAGACTATGCGGAAGTACGCCAGGAACCTCCCCCCCCCCCGGCCTGGGGGGCGTTCGGTCGACTGAAAACGCTGTACGAGCCGACGCCGCGACTCAAGCAGCAAGACTATGCGGAAGTACGCCAGGAACCTCCCCCCCCCCGGCCTGGGGGGCGTTCGGTCGACTGAAAACGCTGCATTTAAAGCGTTCGCGGTCCACTCTCCTTGGGTCCGAACGGCTTTGCTTCCTCTCCGGTGGAAAGTGTTGCATTACCTCCCTCCCACCGTCCAGGGAGTTGTCCGGTCGGGACGAAAGCATGGACGAAACGGTCGCCTAGGAGCGGCTTTCTCAGGGCCGCGTAGCTAAAATCATAGGCAAGGGTTTTTACCGCCACCCATGCCTCATATCCATTAACGGCAACATAGGCCTTATAAAATATTGGTCCCCTATCAATTATCACCCCCCCCCCCCGTCAATTGTTAATCACCCCCCCCTCCCCCCCCCCCCCTTTTTTCCACCTGGTCAAAATCTCTGTCTTTCAACTCTCACACAACTCAAATCTTTCGAAGTTGATCTGCTCTATAAAGTAAGACTGTTTAGAATTATAAATTGTTGTTGTTGTTCCTGTTGTTGGTTGCCACCAACTGCTTCCCATAGTTCAATAACAATCGATATGCATTCTTCATAGAATCCAATTGATTTATAACTGTTTTAAACCATAATGTAAATATTTGGTTTTTACAAAGAACAAACAAGAAATGTTTACGGTAAATGAATACAACGAGGAAATGACATCATAACAACCTTTAAATGAAGATGAAACAAGAAGCCAGTGTACCTGTCAACACATAGGAAAAATGTACTATAGACAGTTTCATAACTAAGGAACTGACTACATGAAGGCAATTGCTTGTCCCCTCCAGGGTTTGTGTACATAAATATAACAAGTAATGAATATAACAGTGGGAATTGATAAACATATTACAAATTTACCCTAAATTTACTATAGATAGTTTAAAAAATACAACAACATGTCATGATCTTTTTAAGCAAAACACCGTTGCTATGCAGGTTTTATTTATATATATATTTAAAAAAAAAATAATTCTTTATATTAAATTCCCTTTCGCGTGTGACTGGCTTGCAAACTATTCGGACGGCTTATTGACACTCGTCAATCTATCGAGTTGAAACTTGGCACATAGTCTCGTTGCCTCAGACGACATTGTTATCAATTTTTTAGCCCCACCCCCGTCCCGAGCGTCCAATCCACAACAGTCAGTTTGATTTGTTTTTCAAGGGGGGAAGGAAATATGATGCCATGGATTTCCAGAAATAAAATTCCCGATAATTGCGCTAAATGAGATTCTTTTTTTTAATTTTTTTTTTAAATATCGCAAATGCGTTTGGTGCGTAATGTTTTCTTTTGTTTTTCTGAAATAGTTGGCGACATAAATCTGCCATGTAAGTGTAAGAGCGGTTGGGTCATTAGATTAGTTATATAGTTCAGGGGCGTGGAAAAAAAATGTAAGTTTTCGAGCTTTAGTGGGAGGGACTTGGGGGTGGAGGGAGCATTAATTTCGGTTCTTATAAAGTGCGTTGCTCGTATGCATGTGTTTCAGCCCCACCACACATTGCTCAATATTAAATTTTATAAAATATTAATACGAAACACTTGTTTTTAAGGGGTTCCTAAATTACTTTGTTTGGTTTTAGCTTGGTATCTCTTGGTTAAAAAGAAAAGGGACCCTTGAGGTGAGAACAAATCGTCAAGTGATCTTTCGACATGTGCTTTAACTTTAATAGCAGCTCACTACGGTTTTCGGGATCGATGGGTTTTCCATGTGAAAAGAAACCATGCATTCAGCCAGATGTTGTACTTACTTGACACAAACAAATAGCTTCCAAAGAAAAAAAACCCTCACAAAATACAACAACAACGTATGTTTGTGGTTAACTTTTTAAATAATAGATACAGGGTCTTTGCTAGTACCCACGGTACAGTGTAAATGTCATGGGACGTCACGTTCTCGCACCTACTGTACCTGGTAAATGACACACTATGTCATATTCTATAACCCAGGGAACCGGGTAGACGGCTTGAGATGTCACGTTGACTTACCCAGTGAACCACATAGGTGCCATGGGATGTCACATTCCAGTACCCAGGGAATCGGGTAAATGGCACGGGATACCACGTTGATGTACCTGGTGAACCGGGTATAGGACATAATATGTCACATTCTAGCACCAATAGAATAGGGTAAATGCCATGTGATGTCCTGTGGAAGGACCCGATGAACCGCGTTAGCAATAAAAAAAAATTACGATGTTTTAGAGCTTGAAAATACATTCCCTCGATTAAAAAAAATAAAAATAATGAGTTTATTGTAATGTCTATCCGTGGAAACAGTGTGGTGTACGGTAATTTCCTCACATATTTAATTAAAGCGTTACTGTCTGGCCGTGGAAACAGTGTGGTATACGGGAATTTCCTCAAATATTTAATTAAAGAGTTACGGTCTGTCCGTGGAGAAAGTGTAGTGAACGGGAATTTCCTCACAGATTTAATTAAAGAGTTACTATCTGTCCGTGGAGACAGTGTAGTGAACGAGTCTATTTTGATTGAAGTCTTCAGTCGAAATTTAAAGAACGAGAAACCTAAAACTAAAAGCTAAGATATCCTTCTAGGTTATAGGTAAGTGGTGTAAGTTGATTTTTTTTTTAAAGATGAAGAAATGAATGCGTTACTAAGTGTATATCTTGACTTTTCAAGCTTTGTTTTATCTTTGTGTTACCAAAAGTGGGTCGCGACGCATAGAACAGATCCCACCACCAATCCCCAAATTCAATGCCATTGATGAATGATAGTTTAACAGGTCTTATATAATGTCAAGCATTACTCATTAACTTCTGAAACAAAAAAAAATACTGTGCTTACAGGATGGGATTAAACTAGATAATTTCCAAAATGTAAAAAATTTAAAAAAAAATCATAAAAGTGTTTTTATCTAAGGTGCATCCCTAAAAACATGTGACGAGCTAAGATGCCTCACTAAAACATGTGACGAGCTAAGATGCCTCACAAAAACATGTGACGAGCTAAGATGCCTCACTAAAACATGTGACGAGCTAAGATGCCTCACTAAAACATGTGACGAGCTAAGATGCCTCACTAAAACATGTGAAGAGCTAAGATGCCTCACTAAAACATGTGACGAGCTAAGATGCCTCGCTAAAACATGTGACGAGCTAAGATGCCTCACTAAAACATGTGAAGAGCTAAGATGCCTCACTAAAACATGTGACGAGCTAAGATGCCTCACTAAAACATGTGACGACCTAGATGCCTCACTAAAACATGTGACGAGCTAAGATGCCTCACTAAACATGTGAAAAGCTAAGATGACTCACTAAAACATGTGAAGAGCTAAGATGCCTCACTAAAACATAAGTTGTATAAGATAACATATAAATGGTTCAGAGAGCGGTCGAAGTAAGTTGACGGATGAAATCGTACACAAAAAAAAAACACATCGCTGTCACAAGAACCGTGCACCGCCTGTGGTGTCAGAAGAGGAACACATCGCTGTCACAAGAACCGTGCACCGCCTGTGGTGTCAGAAGAGGAACACATCGCTGTCACAAGAACCGTGCATCGCCTGTGGTGTCAGAAGAGGAACACATCGCTGTCACAAGAACCGTGCACCGCCTGTGGTGTCAGAAGAGGAAGACATCGCTGTCACAAGAACCGTGCACCGCCTGTGGTGTTAGAAGAGGAAGACATCGCTGTCACAAGAACCGTGCACCGCCTGTGGTGTCAGAAGAGAAATCAGATAATGACATGTGACACTTTAATTCATTTTGTACCCGCTCGAGCAGACTTGTTCCTCTAGGCATTTAACGTTGGCTGTAGATTTTAATTGAACATAAATGCACGACGCATTATGCCAAGATATTTAACGGATGCCATGTTATCCAGAATTAAACTTGATTTCTATTAAAAAAAAATAATTTTGGTATCTTTTCAGATTTAGAAGTTTTACATCGACCGTACTGTAAATAATTGGATATGTCAGCATCATAGATCTTGTTTAAGTGGTGGGACATAAATTATTTGAAAAAAAATGAGTAAATTAAGGAGCTGATTGATACGCAAAGGTTAAATTGATAGATTCGATCCCCATGTTTGTAATCGGAATCGTAATAAAAAATATGATGTCTTATAGCAGAGAAGCTAGAATGCTTATATTTAAATGACTTCTATTGATTAAGTTTATAACATGTCAATAAATTGCCTTAACACGCTACAATCGTCAGAATGTTTAGAGACAATCATAAAGCAATAAAATTACTTTCTTCCCTTGACTAAATTATAATCCTTCAATTAGGTAAATATAGAATGGTAATTTTTTAAACCGTTAAATTACTTTGCGTTCGAGTATTCGGTGCATTCATTGATATTTTTTTTTACCTAACATTACTTAGCATTATAAACCATTACAAGTCTAGCTTCCCGCTTATGTTTGAAAAAGTCAAGGAACCGCATGACACGGTGAGTTGCCTTGGGGCGTAGACGGAGCTAGAGCTAATTCACCTGAACAGATTTCACCAGACTTATATCCGCAATGTCTAACGAGACAGAGACATCAGGCACTTTCAGATTCATATCTGCTGAGACATTTGAACATGTGGTGCTGGCCGTGGTGCTGGTGGGGACCTCGGTCTTTTCGATGATCAGTCTCATCACCAACTGCATCACGCTGATCGTCTTCAGGAGACAGGGCCTGAAAGAACACGTCAACTTCACGTTCTTCTGCCTCGCCCTGACCGATGCCGCCCTGGCTCTCGTAACGCTGTCCTACATCTTCAGCGCCCCTGGGAGGCTTTTCCCGTGGAACGGGATACTCGCCCACGTGGTTTTTTCGTGGACCCGCGTGCTGCTGTCGGACATCTCCATCGCCTTGACCGTCTTCATCTCCGTGGAGCGGTCTCTGTGCGTGATCTTCCCGTTCACGTTTAATCTAAATTTCGACATGAAGAAAACCAAACTGATCATCTGCGTCACATTTTCAATTATCATTATCAACTACGTGCCGCTGTACTCGTCATTGTGTGTTGAGTCCGTGACCAATGCAAACAACGAGACCTCCGTCCAAATGTGCATCACGGACACATTCATCTTCATGGCGCGCTACATCGCCGTCACCTTCGAGGTGATCTTAGCGTCTGTCTGCCAAGTCTGCACGTTCATTTGCGTCGTCGTCATGCACACCGCCATGTCGCGGTCGTCTAAAATTAGAAAGGGGGATCACGACTCAGCGGGGCTGTCCAGGAGAGAAAAGCGTGTCGTCAGGATGGTCGTGGCCATCGCTGTGTTGTACATGCTGACCAATCTACCCAAGGTGCTGGTCAGCATCGCGGGGGCCACCGTCCAGGACCTGGTGTTTGTTTACGTAGCCCTGTTCAACACGATTTCCAACATTGGGTATTTGATGAGCAGCATGACGGGCTCGTTTCACATCATTATTTTTTATAAGTTCAATTCTTCGTATCGCCGAACACTGATAAGTATTTTAACACTAGGTCGTACTTCTATAGTGGATAAAAATTGCTAAAAACGAACTCAATTAAAAAAAAAAGAGGAGACTTCAATTTGTAATTTTGGTTAAATGTATTTCAAACTCATGATTAAAGAATAGAATTATAAAAATTCAAACCGCCTAAGATTTAGATTCATAATTCTGAACACCTATTTCGAATGATAATGTATTTCTAAAGTATGTTAAAGGAATAACATTATACAATTCAAACCGCCTAAGATTTAGATTCATAATTCTGAACACCTATTTCAAATGATAATGTATTTCTAAAGTATGTTAAAGGAATAACAGTATACAATGCAAACCCCTTAAGATTTAGATTCATTCAGTAATTAATACTATACATTTTAATATAACTACACAAACACTTTAAATGTTAAAACATATATACCGGTACAGATTATTTATCACTTGGCAATACTATTAGGACTTACAATTGGAATTGTTCGTTAAATGTTTACAATCATGGGATCAATTAGTTAATAGTTAGGCTGTCTGGTGCCTGGTGAACGGGGACCCAGCTGACCAGTCATGGGATCAGTTAGTGAATTGTTAGACTGTCTGGTGCCTGGTGAACGGGGACCCAGCTGAACAGTCATGGGATCAGTTAGTGAAGGGTTAGACTGTCTGGTGCCTGGTGAACGGGGACCCAGCTGAACAGTCATGGGATAAGTGAAGGGTTAGACTGTCTGATGCCTGGTGAACGGGGACCCAGCTGAACAGTCATGGGATCAGTTAGTGAATAGTTAGACTGTCTGATGCCTGGTGAACGGGGACCCAGCTGAATTGAGGCCGATAATAAGTTTGGATGAAAACTATCATTCATCTTGCTGTCCTCTTGCTGTCTCTTGTTGTTCTCTCGCTATTCTCTCGGAAACAGCATCTTGGTTACAACATTTAAGCTAATTTTTAATGTTTCGCAATCCTGTCTGTCTTTGTTTCTTCGCTGAAGGAGGCTACTTGCCGACACAATCGATGTTTCGTTGCGTCGTTATTTTTAGTTCATGTATTGCATTACTTTGTTTAACATTTATTCCTTCTACCTAAACCTCATTGCAGTCTCCCCCACCCCAACCCTGAACCCTTCACTCATGTCATAGTCCTGTTCAGCGAGTTAAGGGGGATAACATAGGTGGGCTAGATGTATTGGATAATAATGTTGACAGTATGGGATAATAATGTTTACAGTGCAGGTTTGGGAGTGTATGGGCTGGGAAAATTGTGCAGCGAGTGTTGGTTGAGTTTTTGAATGGGTGGGTGATGGAATGGCTGGGTGATGGAATGGCTGGTTGAAGGAATTGCTGGGTAATGGAATGGCTGGGCGATGTGTTATGTAGTACATTTTTTCCCGTGCTTGAGCTTTGTTTCACCCCAAATTAGATCCCTAGCAGCGTTTGTTGTGGGCGGGGCTAGTTCTTTTGATCTGTCGTGTTTACCAATTCAACATGGTTAGTATGTCTCCTGGTATCTTGTCGAATCTTCTCGATAACCCGAGAAATGTAAACAACACGTCATAATTCTTTTCTGGAAGCGTCTTACGCTATATGCATATAAAGGAGTGACAGGTACGGAGAGAGGAAGATTCAGATATATATTTTTACCTTCACGAGACGTGTATTATTCTTTGTGTGCTTGTATGTCTTTATTCGCATTGATCATTCATCATTGTTCAATGGCACATTGTACTAACTTTAACTGTGTACCGGTACAAGATATACCATACTGTAAGTTGATGATTTGTAATTATATTTCTTTTATTTTATAATTTTACTATTACTAAATTAAATCTTATTAATAAATTGTAATTGGTACTGTTATAGGTGTCGTATTTTTGTTAATGTTTTTCTATATGATATCGTCCTTTTGTTATGCACTGTTTTGAACGAGCCATAAATTTAAAATAGGAGATTAATTTCTCCCAATAGAAGCCAGTGCGTAACAGATGGAATAGCGGGGCGAAGGAATGGATGGTTGATGGAATTGCTGGGCGATGGAATAGCAGGGCGAAGGAATGGCTGTGTGATGGAATGGCTTGGTGATGATAAAATGATTTAATCTGAGTAATCGGTGTTGTAAATAATACATATTTAAGTTTATTTGTGTTTTTGGGGAGGGGGGGTAGTATCGATGCCAGCTATAAATTGAGTGTAAATATCTCACACACGTAAGTATAATTCATCCAACAAGGGACATCATTCAAGAACGACAAACAATAAGCGCTACAATCTTCCTGTCCGTGGTTGTCGTTGGGTTCACCAGGCGAAAACACAACCTGCTTGACCTGGGTGGTCAGCGTCGAGTTGTCATCCGACCAGATGTAAACACCTTCTTTAATGGTGTCGTCAAGGCCGATCCAAGCGCGCACGCTGACCAACCCGCGGAGCATCATCAGCTTATCCTTCGTCCTCACCGTCATCAGATAGCCTCCCTTTGACCCGCAGGCAGAAGCTGCGTCACCGTAGGTCACGTTGTGACGGAACCACCCGAGACAGGACATCGACTTCCCCGAGGTCACGATCTGCAATCCTTTAGAAGCGTCACATACTACCATGTTGAAGACCCGATTGGCCCATGTCTGTGCGACCTCCGCGTTTAATCCCGGGGTGCATACATTAGAGACGGGATTAAAGCTAAAGCTGAAACTGTCCGGATAAAGTCGGAGCGTTTTAATCCCGCATGAGATGACGGAGGTGTCGGTCCAACCTGGATAGCTTTTCGTTGGTTTATAGTAGCATTGTTGACAGCGGTAGAACGTGTTATCAAGCGATCTTGGGATGACCAAGTTCGTACCTACAGCAATGAGTGAAGAGGTAATTGTAATTTTGAAAGTCAATGTAACACTTGAAAACAAAATCGTGTTGATCTTTAAAGAAAAAAAATTACCAAAAAATAATAATAATAAAAACAAAATTTTATAAACAAGTTTTTGGTAAACAATCACTGTTTTAAAAAAAGCAGCTCATCAAGTCATGAAATAGAGTTTGCAATTTGTACAGAGCTCCATCACCGGTCATTGGGATGCTGCTAGCTGTGGCGCGGTAAAAAGACGTGTAATTAAGTTACGCTAATATATATATATATATATATATTTTTTTTAAATACTAGAAGATGAGCCCCGTTATTACTAGGATAATAATGGAAAGCACAATACGATATTTTCCACCTGATATTGCAAAGTTTCAACAATAAACAAAACTCTAAATTTTAATTATGTATCTGAAGCGGGTTTTGATTTAATTTATTCTTTAAAAAACCACCAAAAAAAAAAAACAAAACAAAAAACAATACAATTTTCCACGAGCTTGTAATGTATATTTAGGAAATTTTAAATTTGACTTTCGTTATTTTTCAACGAAGATTCTACACATAGATATAGTTTACAGTTCTCACAAAATTGGGTTTTTATATTTTTTTCTTCTCTATAATATTAGCCTTGCCCACAATCCCCATCTCTTTTCCGAACAACAAAGAAAACACCTCTTCTAAAAATATTAAAACCATTTACTGAAATTAAAAATAAATACATCTGTATCACATATTAAATTTCTATGACCTCAACAGATTTTGATGTATTGGTATCTTCGTTAACATTGACCCAAAATCTGCCTGACTCCAGAAATATATTATTGGAAAATCATTAAATCATAAAACAAGATTCTTATATTTAAAGAATAACCCGTTAACTTTTTTTTCCCGAGTGTAAAAAGTCATGCGTCTGTTAGAACTATTCTTAATATTACAAAATATTTCTCATTTAATCTAACGAATTATGAGAAAAATTGAGCAAAAATGTCTCTATATAAAAAAAAAATCTTAACCCCTATTTAATCACGTCCCCTGAAGTTTATTTTTGAGAAATGATAAAGCTATGGATCTAGTTTAAAAAAAATAAATTTTCGCCTCTGTAAAAGATGAATTTATTTTTAGATTTTGTTATCTACATAAAAAAAGTACCCCCCCCCCTTCCCTAAAAAAATAAATTTTTCCCCTCTGAAAAAATTAATTTTTTTTTTAATTTTTGTATCTACCAAAAAAAAATTCCCCCCCCCCCCCCTTCCCCCTAAACCAACTCTCACTCATACACATTTTAATTGTAATTTTCACTATATGTTTACGACACATTTATTATATTATAAACCCACTGTTATCCATTACTTTCGCCTTTCCAACATTGTTTAGTTTTGATGTATGGTTAGACTTCCGTAAACGTGTTCACAATGTGTCAACATTTCACCGACATTACTGTAACACGTATTTATGGATTTTGAAAGAACGTCTTAAACTTCTTTTTTTTTCCACGACTGTAACATCATCGGATTTAAATAATTATATATTCATTCATATAAATAAGACCAAATTCCCTGTCCTTACACTGAAAAGTTTTATTACTTTTATCGGTAGGAAGTTGAGTACATTATTTTGTTAGTTAACATCAAGGGGACATGTTCAATTTTTTGGAAAACAGAGTAGCTTGCCCGTGGTTACCGCCTACTTTTACAACTTTGGGTTGGATCCAAAATCATGTTTGTTGTTTTTAAACTCGATTCCATTATGTTAGCGAGCGTTAATTAAAACAGACCCAATAAATATAGTTTTTAAAATAAAATGTATAAGATAAGATAATATTTTTTTATTGATCCAAACAAATGGAAATGTTTTATGATTGCATTGTACATTTTCAGCACATAAATAAAAAAGATTAATCACTCGACATTTAAAATAAATTATTTCACTAGAAAAAGGAAAAAAAGAAAAAAAAAGCCATTCATTGATTTCTCTTAGCCATCTCAGGGACTTATTAGT
This sequence comes from Lymnaea stagnalis, assembly GCA_964033795.1. Classification (NCBI taxonomy): domain Eukaryota; kingdom Metazoa; phylum Mollusca; class Gastropoda; family Lymnaeidae; genus Lymnaea; species Lymnaea stagnalis. The sequence continues at coordinate 37,673 of CAXITT010000181.1, read as the reverse complement.
TCTCATTAAGATTTGTGACTTCAGGGGGGAGCACGCTGGTAAATTCGAACAGATTGGGGAACAAATGAATTGTGTATATCTTTCAGTCCTCGCCCTGATGGAAAGAATTCGTCCCGAATGGGCCGATCCTAAGTCCTAAGTATCTGTGATGAAGAGGGTGGGATGTACATCCAAAATGTTTTTAGTTTTGCAATAACATCTTTCTTCAAATAGTTCTTCAAGTGAAGGATGTTTAGTTTGTGTTCTAGCTTTCTTGATTAGTCGGTTTATGTGGTGTTTAATATCAGACGTTGAATTCCTACACCAGCAGGTAATGCTGAACTTAAGTAGGCTTCCAATTGTTGCACTATAGAATAGGTTAACGAGTTGTTGGTTTACGCCGAAATTGTACAGTTTTTTTGAGGTAGAACAGTCTTTGGTTGGATGCCTTATACAGCATTCGGCTTTCCTCATGCCATGTTAGCGTATTATTAATGGTAACTCTACTTTCTCTACACTTTGATTTTTTATATTGAGATCTGTAATATGGTGTTTTCCTCTGCTGAAATCAACAACCATTTCCTTCGTTTTTGAGACATTTAAGTGGAGAGAATTTTCATCGCACCCATTGATAAAGCTTGTAACTAAATTGCGATATAGGCCTTCTCCTTCAGATATTAAGCTAACGATGGTGGCATCATCAGTAAATTTTAAGATTGCAACCGTGTCGCTTGAGCTTTGAATATCATTGTTATATATTGTATACAGTGCAGGGGAGAGAACGCAGCCTTGTGGTGCCCTGGTGCTTATTTCTCTGGCTAGAGATCATTGGTCATTTCCTTTGACAAACTGTGGTCGATTTTTTGAAAAGTTCACTCACTATCCAAGCCTGAAAATTTCAATTGACACCTAACGAGGAACGTTTCTGTATCATAAGGCGTGGTTAAATAGCATACTTTTACTCTGAACAATTCATTTCCTCTCAATACACCGTGACTTCATCCGATCCATATATACTGAGCCAAACCATGACACCCACAAATGATATCAAAGCGGATATGATTCTCATATGCTATGCACAAACCCAATATGCTCTTTTCTCTCCGAAAATAACTTTCTTTATCCCTTCGTGATCTTACCCCATATACTCATTAAGCTCAGTTATCGGGAATTTCATTTAATGAAACTAGTGCCATTTGGTAGCGCTAGAGAATTTTGTGTTTTGATTGCTTTAAATGTCGGGCTATTGGTATTTAGACTATGGAGTTGTTATAGTTAAGAAAACCAATCTCCTTTAAATCATATTTATTGTTTTGACGATTTTTAAAAATCGATTTAAATCTGCGACTAACATTTTGAAATATAAATTAGATAAGCCCTAAACCATTTTCTTTTTGGTATAAATCCTTTATAAAATGTAACTTTTAGCAATGGAGGCTGGGGCTGAATAGTTGAGAAAACATGCACACCAGGAACACACTTTATAAGAATCCCAAATGGTGTCCCCCCCCCCCCCACCCTAAAAGGCTCCGCTTCGTCACTTCCTTGATTGGTCACGTGATGTGAGTAAGCCATCACTAGGCTGCTACACACAACAAAAGATACTTCATCATTGCTTCCCCAATGTCATGTTAATTAAAAATTTTACCTTTCGAAATATTCTGGAATACATGCGTTTTTTAAATGAAATACATAATTGTGACAATAAATATACGTCAGTTAGGATTAAAGGAAGAAAGCTATTTCAAGAAAAATTTGTGAGCGATATTCGATGGGAACTATCAATACTATCATCGGCAGGCTGTTGTTGAGCTCCGTGCGTGCTCATGACGTCATTTGCGTTTTTATTCAATATTGATGTAGGAGTCATTCCCCTTTGTTTATTTTATTGTTAATTTTCATTGGACGAAACGTAGTGTAGTTGTAGTGTGTATCGGGCTACTGTTGTCAAGCACTAGTGTGTTGTATACAGCCTACCGGAAGTCTTACTTGTTTTTACTCTCATCACGTGACAAATCAATCGACTAAGCGACTCCCATTGTCCAGTCTGATTTAATACCACGTTACATTGTATAAGCAATTGAAATCACAGAGGTGAATACTTACCACAAAACTGCAACGTTTGCCAGAAAAGCCAAGACGCCACCAGGGTGTACTGGCCTTGCTGCAACATGGTCACAGAGACCGTACTCTGCAAGCCTTCCTGTGATAATAAAGTTCTGGACATACCGTCGGGGGGTTGGGTGGGGGTGGGGCCGAACGGGAAATTCTGTATGAACAGAAGACCACGTGATCACCATAAAAATTATGGTGTGTGGCAAATAATCTATGGCCATAACTAACACATATCCACCACATACAGCGCGAGTGCATAGCTGAACTCAATGTTTCAAAAGACCGCATAGATTTTTTAACTCATGCAAAGATAAGGAAATGGAATGATCAATAAATAGCATAGAAATGGCTGTTTATTTGAAATAAAAGTTCATGTCAGCTAACATCAAAATTGATGAATTAACAATGAGCATGGTAAGCGACCATAAATGATAAAACAATATTGGAAAGCTACTGTAAAATTAAAAATGGTTGACTTAGTTTTAATAAAAGATATCATTTTATAACTATAAGCCACAATAAAAGATAGATCATTGAGATAGCTACAGTAAAAGATACATCATTTCGTTAGCTACAGTTAAAGTTAAAAGATACATCATTTCGTTAGCTGCAGTTAAAGATACATCATTTCGTTAGCTACAGTTAAAGTTAAAAGATACATCATTTCGTTAGATACAGTAAAAGATACATCATTTCGTTAGCTGCAGTTAAAGATACATCATTTCGTTAGCTACAGTAAAAGATACATCATTTCGTTAGCTACAGTTAAAGTTAAAAGATACATCATTTCGTTAGCTACAGTAAAAGATACATCATTTCGTTAGCTACAGTTAAAGTTAAAAGATACATCATTTCGTTAGCTACAGTAAAAGATACATCATTTCGTTAGCTACAGTAAAAGATACATCATTTCGTTAGCTACTGTAAAAGATACATCATTTCGTTAGCTACTGTTAAAGATACATCATTTCGTTAGCTACAGTAAAAGATACATCATTTCGTTAGCTACAGTAAAAGATACATCATTTCGTTAGCTACAGTAAAAGATACATCATTTCGTTAGCTACTGTTAAAGATACATCATTTCGTTTGCTACAGTAAAAGATACATCATTTCGTTTGCTACAGTAAAAGATACATCATTTCGTTTGCTACAGTAAAAGATACATCATTTCGTTTGCTACAGTAAAAGATACATCATTTCGTTAGCTACAGTTAAGGATAGATCCCCATGTGATCACGTTCTTTGCCAAGGTCTAATTCGTGATGTCCGAGCCAACTGTGATCGCCATGACTTTGAGTTTGCAAGATGACTGAGCACTATTTCCCACAGCCAGATACATTATCACATTTTTTGTTTGTTTCATCAGGAGAATCACCTTCATTGAACCAGTCTTGGTTTAAATTCAGTTTACTATCCCATTTGTGTTTTATGCCATTCAGATTGTCATATCGTATATATATATATAAAAGTGAATGTTTGTTTGTGGCTGGATTTGTTCCACATACGTTTTTACATGGATTGGTGGATCTTGACCAAACTTGGCACATAAATCCATCATGATCCAGAAGGACCTCTTAAGGGGTTGTGTACTTTTTATAACATTCCGTTTGGGGCCAGGGGCTCAAAAATAGTTTTTCCTAATATGAGCAATAGAGATCAAATTAACAACAAATACTCTTACATGAGTAAATGGATCTTGACCAAACTTAGTAAAATTTACTTTATTATCCATATTCAAATACTGAAGGGTACTGAACTCATAATATCCATTTCTCTGGGGCCGGGGCCCCATTTAATTTTTCCTTATATAAGCTAAATAAATATTAAGTAGGCTTAATACTCCTACATGAATGGATGGATCTTGACCAAACTTATTACACATACAGATGATCATCCATATTCAAATACAGAAGAGTATGAACTCATAATATCCATTTCTCTGGGGCCGGGGGCCCCAGTTCATTTTTTCGTATATTAACTATATGAATATCCATAGGGCTAGACAACGGTATAGGTTCTATGTGAATTTATGGATCTAAGCCTAGCTTTGTTCATTAGGCTTCTTAGTCCGTATTGAAATATCGGTGGATTTAAAACTAATAATACCCAATCTATAATTTTCCAGAAAGTTCCATAATTTAAAAAAAGCTATAACTATGTTATTTTTAAGTAGATTTTAATGGGACAAATTTTAAATCTAGTATTTATCTGTCTGATATTTATAGGGCCCCCGATCTCAGGCAAAGCTAAATCGGTACAGTTATGGAATGGGCCCCGCCAGGGGCCCCATGATTAACTTAAAGAAAAAAAAGAAAAAAGATTATAATTATGGCATTTGTTGAAGATTTTTTTCGTATTAAAAAAATAATTAGAAAAGTAGTTTTTCACATGTTTCGAGCAGGTTATTAAATTTAATCTAGAATGTTCCATAAAGTTCTAAATTGTTCCACAGGGATATATAGTGGGATCTAAGTGATAATGAAATTTTAGTTCGTTCTATTCATTTCTATATTGTCCCAGAGTTTACTGTTCTCTCAGTAACATTGAGTACTTTTTTTATATGGGATCCCAAAGGGGTCAGGATCCCTTCATAATCTTTATCCCAAAGGTATCAGGATCCACCAGAAAACGGGATCCCACCTGGTTAGGGATCCCAACCTTAAATGGATCCACCGGGATCGGGATAAAACCGGGAAACGGGACTGCTCCGGGATCGGTGTCAGAATGGGATTAGGTTTCCAATGGGATCGGGGTCACACAAGGATGGGATCCTATTGCAATCCAGTACAAGGCCGGTTATATTGGCTAGTGTATATATAATAGTGAAAGTTTGTGGCGGTGTTTGTGGCTTTGTTCTACAAAGACTTTTGCATGGATTGATGGATCTTGACCAAACTTGGCACATATATCAATCATGATCCAGAAGGGGTTATGAACTTTTTTATAACATTTCGTTTGGGGCCGGGGGCCCAAAATGTCATTTTTTCCTATATGAGCTATACAAAAATAATGAGAATCAAAGACTCCCACACGAATGGCTGGTGATCTTGAACAAACTTAGATCACATACTCTTTATTATCCATACTCAAATACCGAAGGGCACTGAACTCATAATATCCATTCTTTTGGGGCCGGGGGCCCAATTTCATTTTTCCTTATATCAGCTATATAAATATCAAAAGGCTTAATACTCCTACATGAATAGATGGATCTTGACCAAACTTAGTACACATACACTTAATTATCCATATTTAAATACCGAAGGGTCTGAACTCATAATATCCAGTCTTTTGGGGCCGGGGGCCCAATTTCATTTTCCCTTATATCAGCTATTTAAATATCAAAAGCCTTAATACTCCTACATGAATAGATGGATCTTGACCAAACTTAGTATCCATACACTTAATTATCCATATTTAAATACCGAAGGGTACTGACCTCATTAATATCCATTCTTCTGGGGCCGGGGCCACCGTTTCTTTTTTCTTATATAAGTTATATAAATACCAATAGGATTGAACAACACTATATGTTCTATGACAATTGATGGATATAGGCCTAGAGTGGTAGCAATAACCTTCAATGTCTGTATTGAAATATTGGTGGATTTAAAACTTATAATATCCAATCCATGCAGGCCGATCTAGAATTTTCCAGAAAGTTCGATACATTTAAAAAAGCTATATCTATGGCATTTTTAAGTAGATTTTAATGGGACAAATTTTAACTCTCGTATTTATCCGTCTGATATTTATAGGGCCCCATATCTCAGGCAAAGCCAAAGTGGTACAGTTATGGAATGGGCCCCCGGGGCCCCATGATTTACTTAAAAGAGAAAGGATTATAATTATGGTATTTGTTGAAGATTTGTATCGTATTCAAAAAATAATTAGAAAAGTAGTTTTCCACATGTTTCGAGCAGGTTATCAAATTTAATCTAGAATGTTCCAGAAAGTTCTTAAGTGTTCCACAGGGATATATAGTGGGATCTAAGTGATAATGAAATTTCAGTTAGTTCTATTCATTACTATATTGTCCCGGAGTTTACTGTTCACTGGATGCCAAAGGGGTCGGATCCCATCATAATATTTATCCCAAAGGGATCAGGATCCCACCAGAAAATGGGATCTCACTTGGATCGGATCCTAACCTTAATTGGATCCACCGGGATCGGGATATAACCGGGAAACGGGACAGCGCCGGGATCGGTGTCAGAATGGGATTAGGGTTCCAATGGGATCGGGGTCACACAAGAATGGGGTCCTAATGCAATCCCGTGCAACACCGGGCATATTGACTAGTAGATAAATAAAAGTGAATGTTTGTGGCGGTGTTTGTGGGTTTGTTCCACAAAGGCTTTTACATGGATTGATGGATCGTGACCAAACTTGGCATATACATACATCATGTTCCAGAAGGAACTCTTAAAGGTTATGAAGTTTTTATAACATTTCGTTTGGGGCTGGGGGCCTCGAATTCGTTTTTTCCCTTATATTTATATGAGTTATATAAATAAAATTAACAACAAATATGGATGAATCTTGACCAAACTTTGAACACCTACTTTGATCATACTTATTCAAGTAACGAGAGGTACTGAACTGATAATATCCATTCCTCTGGGGCCGGGGGCCCAATTTCATTTTTTCTTAAATATGCTATATAAATATTTATAGGCTTAATATTCCTACCTGAATAGATGGATCTTTACCAAACTTAGAACACATACGCTATATTATCCATATTCAAATACTGAAGGGTACTCAGCTCATAATATCCATCCCTCTGGGGCGGGGCCCCATTTCATTTGTCCTTATTTAAGCTATTTAAATATCAATAGGGTTAGATAACACTATAGTTTCTATGTGAATTGATGGATATAGACCTAGCTTGGTGGCAATACACTTCATTGTCCGTATTGAAATATCGGTGGATTGAAAACTAATAATATCCAATGCATTCAGGGCCGATCTAGAATTTTCTAGAAAGTTCCTTATTTTAAAAAGCTATAACTATGGTATTTTTAACCGATTTTAATAAGACAAATTTTAGTTTTAACTCTATAATTTATCTGAATCATTTTTATAGGCCCCTCCCAATCTCAGACATAACTAAAACGGTACTTTACTAAATGGGCCCCCAATGGGGCTCCTATTTGAATTTAAATGCTATATAGTTATAGTACTACAATTTAGTTGTATAATAATTCTCATTCGAGAAATAATTGCGTAGAAATGTAATTTTTTACACGTTTCATGGCATATATTAAAATTCATTAAAACGGAGTTCTCCGTCCAACCTGGATAGTTTTGCGCTGGGTTAAAGTAGCATTGTTGACAGTGGTAGAAAGTGGAGATCATGTGGGACCAAGCTCCTTGAATTTGTAAAAGACTTGATGAATAATCTGGAGAACCACAAGCAAACTGACGTGCTGGTGATGGACTTCTCAAAGGCATTTGACCGTGTCAAGCATAGTTTGCTTCACACAAACTTCCGAGATATGGGATCAAATGCACTACTAAAGTATGGATGTCTAGCTTCCTCAGCCACCTTTGCCAAGCAGTAGTGGTGGACGGTTCAAACTTCTCCTTTGTTGTTGTTTATTCAGGGGTCCCCTAGGGGTCAATGCTAAGCCCCTGTTTGTTCCTAGCATATATTAATGACCTACCCGAGACACTGACATATCACGCAAGACTGTTCGCACAGGACACCGCGGTGTATAGGACGATCGCCAACAGATCTGACCAGGACCAGCTACACCAGGATCTCAATCGGTTAGCTGAGTGGGAGATGAGCTGGGACATGGAATTTCATCTTGCCAAGTGCCAGACATTGTCAGTCTCTAGAAGTTGTACTCCTCCGCACTAGCATTACGAACTGCATGGCTAGATACTTGAGCCAGTTTCCTCCGTAGAGTACCTTAGTGTTACCATTCAAAGAGAGGTCCGCTGGTATGATCATATTAACAATGTGTGCAACCAGGCAAACAAGACCCTGTGGTTCTTAAGGCGTAATTTAAAGATCGGCAACTTCAGTGTGAAAGAAATAGCCTATAAAGCCTTAGTCCGTCCGCTTTTAGATTATGCATCTTCAGTCTGGGACCCATTTACCCAGAGGAGCATCGATAGGTTGGAGGCGGTCCAGCGACGAGCAGCACGCTTTGTCCTGAACTGCTACAGGAATACCTCTAGTGTTGGCAGCATGCTGGAAACACTAGGCTGGTCACCATTGGAGGAACGACGATGAATATCCAGGCCAACCATGATTTACAAGATAAATAATGGGCTGGTCCACTGCTCTAGCATTAAACAGAAACTCGTCCCTCTCTCCCACAGACAGCGACGAGGCCATGACAGGCAATTCAGGCTCATACCAGCAAGAAGCCAGTATAGGAGCTGCTCATTTCTGCCAAAGACAATCAGGGACTGGAACAAGCTTTCCTTTCAAAAGAAACCGTTGAGGCGACTACACTTGACACACTTGCGTCTATTGCCTCAGGCTTTCCAACTCCAAGTGCGTTACACCCTCACAAAGTAGCACTTGCAGCTATTTAATTATCCTCATCAGCACCAGGCGCAGAAACATTGCAAATCCCCTCTACATGCATAGGAGTCAAAATGATCAATAAATTGATCGTGTGCCCTTAATATATAGAAGAAGAAGAAACGAGCGTGGCAATATCTTCCTCTGTGTAAGGCCTTAGTACTTGTAAGTCAACTGCAAAATTGATAAAGATAGCACAAATAAAACCTTGAATCATCCTATTGGCTACTTTAAGAATGTTATTTGCATACATTTTCATTTAAAATTTTTTAAAAAGTAAATCTTTATACGAATCCATGAAATAAAGCATGTTATTTTATTGATAAATAATGATCTTATTTGACAAGGAATTTTTTGTTAAAGAAGCGTTTGTTTGAATAAAATAATCGTAAAATCGCTTGAGCACTTATGGTTGCCTCTATTAATCTGTTTTGAGATAGGACATTCCTTATCTTGCACAATACTTTAAAGGTGTTTAGAGCATCTATCTGAGAGAACAACGAGTCGTCTCCCCAAAATAGGCGATATAGCAGCGGGTACAAACAACTGCGTAGATAACATTGTGGCTTATGCATTGGAAATAACAACATATCTGAAAACTAATGTTAGGAAAGGTAATGTATTGATTCTGTATGACAAAAGAGCACGTATACAAAGGTTGAGTCCACATGATGGTCCCAAAATGGGAGGAGGTAGCACGGAGGTGGCTACGAACAAGGAGATGTCATAGATTCTTACTTCTCCTGAACAAAATGAGAGAGGCAGGGGTGAGAAATGTTGTGGGTGTCAGGGTCGACGAGGAGAATGGTACGGTTCTTAAAGAAAACGTGTTTAGCTCAGGGATTGTGGGATGAAAAGTAAGGGTAAGTTTGATCTTGTCGACGTTGTCATTCGGACGACACATGGGGGCTTTGGCACGATTTATGATTTTAACCGGTTGACGGGATGATGAAGATATCGTTAACAGATAGGACCTACACCGGAAATAGTCCATCGTCTAGGTTCCTTGTTCGAAAAGCGCACCCTTCGTCTGCCGCAGAAATAGTCCATCGTCTAAGTTCCTTGTTCGAAAAGCGCACCCTTCGTCTGCCGCAGAAATAATCCATCGTCTAAGTTCCTTGTTCGAAAAGCGCACCCTTCGTCTGCCGCAGAAATAGTCCATCGTCTAAGTTCCTTGTTCGAAAAGCGCACCCTTCGTCTGCCGCAGAAATAGTCCATCGTCTAAGTTCCTTGTTCGAAAAGCGCACCCTTCGTCTGACGCAGACGACGAAGACGAAATCATTCGGAAAAGGGAAATGAGTTCTTACGGGCTTTAGGGTGGAGAGGAAGGTAGAGTAAACATCTGTGGCTTTCAGTTGGTATAAAGGAGATGAGGTGAGTAGACTGTCTTTGTGGAGGGTTGCCATGATGTCCAAACATGTAATCAAGATCTCAGCTACCTTATATGTATATTTAAAGGGGTTGAGATACTCAAATTAATGGATTGAAGAAAACACAAACTACGCACCAAACGCACTTGCGTTTTTAAAAAAAAGAATCTCGTTAAGGGCAGTTATCGGAAATTTTATAATGCAAGTTATTGACCTCACCATTATACTACAGGGTGGGCCAATAAAACTGAGAACATCTCGTTAAACATTACGCTACGAGATGTTCTCACTTTTACTGGCCCACCCTGTATATGTTCTGTCATACATAGAGAATGTTTAGTTGTGATAACAGTTGTGAATCTAAAGCAATACAAAAATATAATTGCGTGATCTATATTTTTGAGATTCTTAATTTATTCAAATAAAAAAATTGCCAAGCAACGATTAAAGTTATGAAAATATACTTACATAAAAACTCAAGGGTGTTTTTTGTCTAACATCAAAAGTACCATCAGGATGTAAAGATATCGTGACATCATCACTGGCACTTACTCTGCACGCCGTTCTTGCAAATATATAAATGCAGTTTTGAATTTTTTTTTAAGAAACGGATATGTCTGTCTAGCTGTACCAAAATGATGTGTCTGTCTAGCGGTAGCTGTACCAAATTAAACGGATAAGTCTGTCTAGCTGTACCAAACCGATGCGTCTGTCTAGCTGTACCAAACTGATGAGTCTGTCTAGCAGTACCAAACTGATGAGTCTGTCTAGCTGTACCAAACTGATGAGTCTGTCTAGCAGTGCCAAACTGATGAGTCTGTCGAGCAGTAACAAGCTGATGTTTCTGTCTAGCTGTACCAAACTGATTAGTCTGACTAGCAGTACCAAAGATTCTTAAGCACGTGCAGTACTAGCGTCATGGTGGCGCTCCGTGTTTCCACTGACCTAAAAGATTAAAATAACTGAACAAAAAATATCGAAAGCGCAAGATCAATCAACCAATCAATATCGTGTTGATGAACCAGTTCAAATAGTTTCTTTTGTTCCCATGAGAGAGGCCGGCTCCGGAAAACTACCGGTGACATTTTAATAAGCAGAAATCTAAAACAGGAAGCAAGTGTACCTGGGTTATCTTCATTTTCATTGATCATCGTGACAAGGAGTTGCTGATGGCTCCGTCATTCGTCACAAAGGCCATCTTGATATTCTTCAAAGAAAATCTATACATTTCAGACCTTCGTAGACTTTTTTTTTTTATAAAATGAATTGAGACAAGGAAAATGATATAATTTTGAAGAAATTTCATGATAACTTACAAGGTGTGAGGGAGAATAGAAGGTTATTGATTCTCTTTTCACTGTTATCAGTATCATATTTTAAAACCTATGTGAACCTATCGATCCAATCATCCCTGTATTAAGATAGTATCAACACTTTATAACAATTTAAAAGGGGGAAAGAATTTTATTAAAAAAAAAACTTGATCAGTTTCCAAGTTCATAAATGTTATATTACAAGATTTAACGATCAAATTATCATTATTGAAACAAAACACAAACGTTTAAAATAAATAATGTCAACTAGGGCTTAACCGGGAGTAGCAGTTTTGTTGTTGTTGTATTTGTACATTGGGTCGCAGGGTATTTTGAGAAAATACCCAGGGTGTCGAAGAGTTAGCAAAAAGAAAACAAAAAAAACATAAACAAATAAAAAAATGTTCAACTGGGAATCCAAGCATGGAAAAGAAAATCATTAGTTAGGTCTGAGTGGAAGGAAGTAGTGGGGCAGGCCAAAGCCCTACATGGGCTGTAGCGCCACAGGGATGGGTGGTCTGAGTGGAAAGAAGTAGTGGGGCAGGCCAAAGACCTACATGGGCTGTGGCGCCACAGGGATGGATGGTCTGAGTGGAAAGAAGTAGTGGGGCAGGCCAAAGCCCTACATGGGCTGTAGCGCCACAGGGATGGATGGTCTGAGTGGAAAGAAGTAGTGGGGCAGGCCAAAGACCTACATGGGCTGTAGCGCCACAGGGATGGATGGTCTGAATGGAAAGAAGTAGTGGGGCAGGCCAAAGCCCTACATGGGCTGTAGCGCCACAGGGATGGATGGTCTGAGTGGAAAGAAGTAGTGGGGCAGGCCAAAGCCATACATGGGCTGTAGCGCCACAGGGATGGATGGTCTGAGTGGAAAGAAGTAGTGGGGCAGGCCAAAGCCTGTATTATGAGTATTGTTAGGGTGGCTTTAGCTGTTTGTATTATGAGGATTGTTAGGGTGGCTTTAGCCGTTTGTATTATGAGTAACGTTAGGGTGGCTTTAGCTGTTTGTATTATGAGTAACGTTAGGGTGGCTTTAGCTGTTTGTATTATGAGTAACGTTAGGGTGGCTTTAGCTGTTTGTATTTTGAGTAATGTTAGGGTGGCTTTAGCCGTTTGTATTATGAGTAATGTTAGTGTGGCTTTAGCCGTTTGTATTATGAGTAACGTTAGGGTGGCTGTAGCTGTTTGTATTATGAGTAATGTTAGGGTGGCTTTAGCTGTTTGTATTATGACTAATGTTAGGGTGGCTTTAGCTGTTTGTATTATGAGTAATGTTAGGGTGGCTTTAGCTGTTTGTATTATGAGTAATGTTAGGGTGGCTTTAGCTGTTTGTATTATGAGTAACGTTATGGTGGCTTTAGCTGTTTGTATTATGACTAAAGTTGGTTTGGTTTTAGCTATTTGTATTATGAGTAACGTTAGGGTGGCTTTAAGCTGTTTGTTTTATGAGTAATGTTAGGGTGGCTTTAGCTGTTTGTATTATGAGTAATGTTAGGGTGGCTTTAGCTGTTTGTATTATGACTAAAGTTGGTTTGGTTTTAGCTATTTGTATTATGAGTAACGTTAGGGTGGCTTTAAGCTGTTTGTTTTATGAGTAATGTTAGGGTGGCTTTAGCCGTTTGTATTATGAGTAATGTTAGGGTGGCTTTAGCTATTTGTATTATGAGTAATGTTAGGGTGGCTTTAGCTGTTTGTATTATGAGTAATGTTAGGGTGGCTTTAGCTGTTTGTATTACGAGTAATGTTAGAGTCGCTTTAGCTGTTTGTATTATGACTAATGTTAGTTTGGTTTTAGATATTTGTATTATGAGTAACGTTAGGGTGGCTTTAAGCTGTTTGTTTTATGATTAATGTTAGGATGGCTTTAGCTGTTTGTATTATGAGTAATGTTAGGGTGGCTTTAGCTGTTTGTATTATGAGTAATGTTAGGGTGGTTTTAGCTGTTTGTTTTATGAGTAATGTTAGGGTGGCTTTAGCCGTTTGTATTATGAGTAATGTTAGGGTTGCTTTAGTTGTTTGTATTATGAGTAATGTTAGGGTGGCTTTAGCCGTTTTTATTATGAGTAATGTTAGGGTGGCTTTAGCTGTTTGTATTATGAGTAACGTTAGGGTGGCTTTAGCCGTTTGTATTATGAGTAATGTTAGGGTGGCTTTAGCTGTTTGTATTATGATTAATGTTAGGGTGGCTTTAGCTGTTTGTATTATGAGTAATGTTAGGGTGGTTTTAGCTGTTTGTTTTATGAGTAATGTTAGGGTGGCTTTAGCCGTTTGTATTATGAGTAATGTTAGGGTGGCTTTAGCCGTTTGTATTATGAGTAACGTTAGGGTGGCTTTAGCTTTTTGTATTATGAGTAATGTTAGGGTGGCTTTAGCCGTTTGTATTATGAGTAACGTTAGGGTGGCTTTAGCTGTTTATATTATGAGTAATGTGAGGGTGGCTTTAGCTTTTTGTATTATGAGTAACGTTATGGTGGCTTTAGCCATTTGTATAAGAGTAACGTTAGGGTGGCTTTAGCCGTTTGTATTATGAGTAATATTAGGGTGGCTTTAGCTGTTTGTATTTTGAGTAATGTTAGGGTGGCTTTAGCCGTTTGTATTATGAGTAATGTTAGAGTGGCTGTAGCTGTTTGTATTATGAGTAATGTTAGGGTGGCTTTAGCTGTTTGTATTATGAGTAATGTTAGGGTCGCTTTAGCCGTTTGTATTATGAGTAACGTTAGGGTGGCTTTAGCTTTTTTATTATGAGTAATGTTAAGTTTGCTTTAGCCGTTTGTATTATGAGTAATGTTATGGTGGCTTTAGCTGTTTGTATTATGAGTAACGTTAGGGTGGCTTTAGCTGTTTTTATTATGAGTAATATTAAGGTGGCTTTAGCTGTTTGTATTATGAGTAACGTAAGGATGGCTGTAGCTGTTTGTATTATGACTAATGTTAGTTTGTTTTTAGCTGTTTGTATTATGAGTAATTTTAGTGTGGCTTTAGCTGTTTGTATTATGAGTAACGTTATGGTGGCTTTATCTGTTTGTATTATGAGTAATGTCAGGGTGGCTTTAGCTGTTTGTATTTTGAGTAATGTTAGGGTGGCTTTAGCTGTTTGTATTATGAGTAATGTTAGGGTAGCTTTAGCCGTTTGTATTGTGAGTAATGTTAGGGTGGCTTTAGCTATTTGTATTATGAGTAATGTTAGGATGGCTTTAGCTGTTTGTATTATGAGTAATGTTAGGGTGGGTTTAGCTGTTTGTATTATGAGTAATTTTATAGTGGCTTTAGCTGTTTGTATTATGACTAATGATAGTTTGGTTTTAGCTATTTGTATTATGAGTAACGTTAGGGTGGCTTTAAGCTGTTTGTTTTATGAGTAATGTTAGGATGGCTTTAGCTGTATGTATTATGAGTAATGTTAGGGTGGCTTTAGCTGTTTGTATTATGTGTAATGTTAGGGTGGTTTTAGCTGTTTGTTTTATGAGTAATGTTAGGGTGGCTTTAGCCGTTTGTATTATGAGTAATGTTATGGTTGCTTTAGCCGTTTGTATTATGAGTAATGTTAGGGTGGCTTTAGCCGTTTTTATTATGAGTAATGTTAGGGTGGCTTTAGCTGTTTTTATTATGAGTAACGTTAGGGTGGCTTTAGCTGTTTGTATTATGAGTAATGTTAGGGTGGCTTTAGCTGTCTGTATTATGAGTAA
>CAXITT010000181.1:7095-22575 GCA_964033795.1 Lymnaea stagnalis | reverse complement strand
GTTAGGGTGGCTTTAGCCGTTTTTATTATGAGTAATGTTAGGGTGGCTTTAGCTGTTTGTATTATGAGTAACGTTAGGGTGGCTTTAGCCGTTTGTATTATGAGTAATGTTAGGGTGGCTTTAGCTGTTTGTATTATGAGTAATGTTAGGGTGGCTTTAGCTGTTTGTATTATGAGTAACGTTAGGGTGGCTTTAGCTGTTTGTATTATGAGTAATGTTAGGGTGGCTTTAGCCGTTTGTATTATGAGTAATGTTAGGGTGGCTTTAGCCGTTTTTATTATGAGTAATGTTAGGGTGGCTTTAGCTGTTTGTATAATGAGTAATGTTAGGGTGGCTTTAGCCGTTTGTATTATGAGTAACGTTAGGGTGGCTTTAGCTGTTTGTATTATGAGTAATGTTAGGGTGGCTTTAGCTGTTTGTATTATGAGTAACGTTATGGTGGCTTTAGCCGTTTGTATTATGAGTAACGTTAGGGTGGCTTTAGCTGTTTGTATTTTGAGTAATGTTAGGGTGGCTTTAGCCGTTTGTATTATGAGTAATGTTAGAGTGGCTGTAGCTGTTTGTATTATGAGTAATGTTAGGGTGGCTTTAGCTGTTTGTATTATGAGTAATGTTAGGGTGGCTTTAGCCGTTTGTATTATGAGTAATGTTAGGGTGGCTTTAGCTTTTTTATTATGAGTAATGTTAGGTTTGCTTTAGCCGTTTGTATTATGAGTAACGTTAGGATGGCTTTAGCAGTTTGTATTATGAGTAATGTATGGGTGGCTTTAGCTGTTTGGTATTATGAGTAACGTTATGGTGGCTTTAGCCGTTTGTATTATGAGTAACGTTAGGGTGGCTTTAGCCGTTTGTATTATGAGTAATGTTAGGGTGGCTTTAGCTGTTTGTATTATGAGTAATGTTAGGGTGGCTGTAGCTGTTTGTATTATGAGTAATGTTAGGGTGGCTTTAGCTGTTTGTATTGTGAGTAATGTTAGGGTGGCTTTAGCTGTTTGTATTATTTTGCAATTCATAATAAGTGTTGTTCTGTTTCTATTATGATGTATCTTGGTCTTTGAATTCTGCGATGTTCAAGTCTTTCGAATGTTTGTGTCATGTTGTACAGAAGACAGAAAGTTATTTCCCTTTCCCTAGGTTCTATATCTTTTATGTATAGTTTTTTTTAGGTCACAGGGAAATGGCTCTAAATATAAAATTCAACTCCAGACTAATTACATTGTTTATAACATAATTTATAATAAAATCCAGTTTGAGTAATCAATTTGTTGATTCCAATCATGTAGTTGAATAAAAGTTAACTTCTAATTGCAATATATAGTACCAATTTTATATTAAAATACTGTTTTAAAGAGAACTTTTTAGTCATATATTAGTACAAGCTAATAGTTTTTACCACTGATTAAAAGTTTGTCATTTCTGGTTCAGTTTTGGCTTGGTTTCGGTCCTACCTCTCCGATAGATCGCAGGCGGTCGCTGTCGATAGCAGTCTCAATGGTAGTGCTGACTTGGTGTACGGAGTGCCACAGGGGTCTGTTATGGGGTCCCGTCCTTTTCAGAGTATACCAAGCCAGTTCTCCTCCTGCTCGGGAAGCATGCTCTTGAGAGCCAGTCATTTACAGATGACAAGCAGCTCTACAAGCATACCCATCCCTCTCTTATCAATTTCGCTTTACACACCTTGGAGGAGTGCATGGGTGGTTTCAAGTCATGGATGACTCTCGGCAGGTTGAAGCTGAATAATGACAAAACGGAAGCACTCAAATATTTATTTAATTCTTACATATAAATGAAGATTTATAATAATTTATATTTATTATATGTATACGTCTGTAAACAAGAATTTGGAATTCACCACTTTAAAATTCACTGTTACTTTACTTATAGGCTTATTATACAATTATTTGTATCTCTTGATTCACCAAGCTTATCCAGTTTCTTAATTATGATTAAAGCAAAGTCAAAGTCTCCCTATCCAACAAGCTATGATTAGTTCTCTTTGTCCCCCCCCCCTCCCCCCATTTAAAAAAAATTGAATTAATATAATAAGCTGAGATACCAATGTCAAAGCCTTGATGATGTTTGAAGCAATTAGCTTTGAATTTTCTTTTTAATTCCTAAGACAAGAAACTTTAATTTGGAAAGAAAATACTGTAAAATCAAGGTGTAATAATACACATCTTGTAAAGGCTGTATCGTTTGAGTTTAAATAAATTAAGATATCAAGTTAAATTTGTTAATTAATTGTTTTCCCCTTTCTAATTTAAATATATAATATAATTAACTTTAATATGAAATAGATGTCAGATCATATGCAAGTAACATATTTATATTGTACTACAATACCATTACACATGTTTAAACGATTATAAAGATATATATATATATATATATATATATATATATATATTGGGGGCGTACTCTATTTTTGACTATTTTTCCCCCCCCCCCCCCCTTTCAAAAATCTTGGAACCCCCCCCCCCCCAAAGTACGTCACACTTTCGAAGAAATTTAAAAAAAAATTAACACCTAATTAAAATTTAATCTAAAACACACTTCACTATTAAACTGTATTAAAATATAACATTTCCACTTAAAAGAACTATCACATTATTAAAATTACTTTAATAGTAGAATATTTAATTGTCAACAGTTGTCACAGTTATTCATTGGAGCAGTAACGCAATCTAGATTGAATTTGAAAACAAAAATTAGACTAGACATTTATATAATACGCATCATTTATCTGCTGCTTTTTCATTTACAAAAGTTGAGGTCAAGTTTTAGATAATTTCCGATTATGCAATCTTTTTACACAGGATAAGAAGTAAATTAGCGAAACTTGACTTCACCCAGTGATTAAATAATAAGAAGGAAACAAAAAAAAAAAGAAAAAACAAAAACAAAAAAAAAAGACTAAATTGACAAATTATGTGACAAACTTATGTGCTATATTGAATCTGTTTATTATGGACCAATGAATTATGTTTAATTAAAAAATATTCACTGGACATCATCCATCCATGATGAAGTGAAGTGTCATCCAAAGTTACGACTGGCATCAATCTTTCACTATCATCGTTTCCTGGAAGGATAATTGCAGACAGATCAACTTCATCCTCATCTAGTCACTCAACATCCTCCGAATGTGCATTTTCTCTTCTGGTAATAACTGTCATGAGTTCTCTTCTCCTTCTATCAGCGATTCTCAAAGGACTGATGCGTTTTATCTGAGTTGATTCTAGAACAGTTTGGGTTGGCACATTCTCCCGAGCCCGAGCTCTGTGCTGTCCTGCATGTTTCTTCGATATTGTTTGTGAGGCAAATTATACGTGACATACTTTGCAAATTCGATCAAGTAAGCTGGTCTGCAAATATGGACAATAAAGATCATATAGTCGTACTTTGAAAATTCCTGTTGATCTCGGCAAGGCTATACATAAAACAAGGCTTTGCAACAGCATACTAGCGCTCCTAGCGAGAGGAATCGTGAACAACACATTCAGGAGATACGCATAAAAAGTAAATAAATGTGTGACGTCACACATGGCCCAGACCCCCTCCCCCTGTTACAAACTGTCACACTTTCTTACACCCCCCCCCTCTGGAGCGTGACGTACTTTATGGACGGCCCCTATATATATATAAATATATATATATATATATATATTTCGAGAGTGACATACTTTATATACGGCCCCTATATATATATATATATATATATATATATATATATATATATATATATATATATATATATATATATTCCATACAAATATGCTGTTGTCTTTGTATATTGATGTTAGCTTAATTATAATAAGCTCAGAAAAATCCGAACGCTTTTCGGCGCCTGGGCTAAGAACAAAACGAAATGTCCTGCCGGGTTACCAAACCCGTAGGAGGAAAGTGATATCTTGCTTGGTTTTCGCCCTGGGTCAGGGCGATCGTTAAGGACAAATGAGAGAACCCCGATTCCAAGAGACCGGCAAATGGTCAATGTGTAATATAAAAATAAAAGAGTAATACGGTGTCTAATTTCTGTTAAAAATCGGACAGAATAATGATGGTTTGTGTTGAGCCCAGTCTTTCCAGGTCTGTTTCACCTTTAACAAAATTAAACACATCAGAAGATTATGATCAATTTAAAAATATGAAAAATAATTATTGTAAAGCTTAAAATCACGCTTTTAAATTGAGGTTGTAAAGTTGTCACATTTGTGTGTGTGCATACATTTATTTGAAAGAAAGAAGGCTCAATGGCTTCCACCTCAGATGCCTGCGCCACATCCTTGACATTAAATGTCAAGACAAAGTCCCCAACGCGGATGTCCTGTCCCAAACAAACATGTGTAGCGTCCCAGCCATGTTAATCCAAAGACGCCTCCGCTGGCTTGGACACGTCAAGCGAATGCAACCTGGTCGCATACCAAAGGACGTGCCATACAGCGAGCTGGCGACAGGGAAAAGATCAGTTGACGGCCTCGTCTGAGATACTTAGACATATGCAAAAGAGACATGAAGTCGGCCAACATCGACATCTCAAACTGGGAGGAGCTTGCAGAGGATCGATCCTCATGGCGGGGCATCGTCAAGGCAGGATCACTACATGCCGAGGAGCAAAACAAGGCGGAAACAGCTGCAAAAAGAGCGAGGAGGAAGGCCGGTAAATACTGCTCCACCGCATTCGTGTGTGGTAAATGTAACAGAGACTGCCATTCGAGGATTGGTCTCACCAGCCACACCAAGAGCTGCAAGCAATAAAGATAATCTATCGTCTCCCGCAGACGGAAAGATGCCATACATTTATTTGACATCATTTGTCGTATAAATAGACTGTTACGCTTATTTAAAGCAGCTTCCGGTCCGAGGGGGAAAAAAACCAACAAAAATTAGTTAGCCTACAATTTATTTGAATGACGCTTAGCCCAGAATTTAAAATGTAATTATATATTTCTTGGGAAAAGAAATAGTATTAAAATTATGGGTAAGCCAAATTATGAGACTATTTAGTCGAAGTAGGTTTAGTTAGGTTTTTTGGGGAATCGAAGAATGAGGTAGCAGTTTTGATTCAATGATATTTTAGTCAGCTGACGACAAAATGCTGGGACCCGGATCCGGTTTTTTCCCGTGCATTGCAAATTCTCCATGTTGACTTTTCAGATCCCATCCATGTGCAGTCCAGGTATCTAAATGGAATGATGAGTATTCCTCATTAATTTTGCTTAAGTCGAGCTACAATCATTGCTGAAGCAACTGAAGTGAAGTAAAATAAAGACAAAGAACTGAAGGGTAAATAAATAATTTTAAAACAAAACTGAAACTGAATGAAAAGTACTTGGGCTGGGTAAAAAAATTCAAAACAATTATAAACTTTGTATTTGTATAGAGCAAATTTAAAATTTAAAAAAAAACGAAACCAGAATAAACTTTCTAGCTTTATAATTTAGTACTTTTTGAGCTATAGGCCTACATGTGAGCAAACTGAAAAGACAATTAGCACCAGCTACAATCTTTACCCTCCATAATTAATTAATATTATTAATTTAATAATTATAATTATATGCATTAGTTATATTCCGCAATCATTTAAACTATTCTATTTATTTTAAAAATGATTAAATTGTTTAAAATTTTTCTATTTTTAAAATTTTGTCTTTTTTATGTTCTAAATAAATAAGTACAATGTCATTAAAAAAATCTCCCGGTAAATTCAGAGAAAGCGGCCCGAGTCTATTTCCATGGCTGCCATCTTGGTTGCCTCGACCCGCGCACTTTTACGTGTTCACGGGTCGAGGCAACCAAGATGGCGGCCATGTAAAAATAAAATAATTCACGTTTGCTAAAATTGGGACGAAAAATTTTAAAATGTATGAAAAAATTGTCTGAAATCGATCCCTATGCCTAACCTGAACCCTAAATCTATCCCTATCCCTAACCCTAAATCTATCCCTATGCCCAACCCTAACCCTAAATCTATTCCTAACCCTAAATCGATCCCTATGCCTAACCCTAAATTGATCCCTATGCCTAACTCTAAACCTAAATCGATCCCTATGCCTAACCCTAACCCTAAATCGATCCCTAAGCATAACCTGTAACTGTAATAACCTGAACCCTAAAAACTAGCCACAAGCTGTCAAAACACGTGGAATTTCAAACTTTCGCTAGAAAACGATAATTAACAAAAAACAATAAAAAGGGACCCAAATACTTATAAACTGAAGAAATAATGAAAATCCAACTTAGTTTCATGAAATACACTTGTACACACTTTATTTCAGTTTCCAAGGAAAATATAGCCACAAAATGAATAAATCTCCACACCCCACAGGCACCCCAAAGATATCAAATATGGCGGAACAACCGAAATATGATGAGCCAACCAATGAAAATTTTACAATTATAATTAATCAACCAATAAAATTTTAATTCCGAAAATGTAACTCTTTTTTTAAAAAATACGAAAAAAATAAGGGGAGTGAATCCAAAACAAAGTCGTCGTGGGCCGCTAAATCTGAAACAGCCAATCTCCCGTTTATTTAGATAAATACATGAATTTTATCAATAAAAGAAGAATCATTGAAATAGCACTTCAAACTGGAGCAATGCAGTTTTTTTTAATAACTGTATCTCAAGTGATAAATTACCTAAGTAAATGTGAATCAGAACGATACCGTGATTTGCAAGAAATGAAGAAAAGAAATTATCTAGAAATACATTATAAAATCAATTATATGGGCCTGTATAATTAGCCCTACTTAATTTACTGGAATCAAGATTAGTAAAAGACACATGATTTTGGAACCAACCCAATTGAAACAGGTAGGCCGTCTCCATGGGGCAAGCGACAGATGATCACATTTGTATTACCTCCTCCCCCAGCTCATAGATATGTGTTGTCATTTATGGGCGACTCCTTATCAATAGTATAAGTAAATCCATGATGATGGGCTAATTTGGCATGATCTGAAGTCCTAATTTCAAGCTTTAAACTTTGTGAAAATTGGGAAAAAGATTTATTTCGAAATAAGGAAACTTATTACTTAGGTCTGTATTTTTTAACATAGTAGACATTTAAAAGCTTGGCTTATGAAACCCTACTTTGTGGATTTCATTTTTTATATTTAACATGCAAGTTTTATTATTGTATTAAGTTTTAGTAAGTTAAAGTGTCTTTGCCAGCCCTAATATCACTGGCTCTTGCGGCCCACAGGAATTCGACCAGTTTCCCAGTCCACCCTAGTCTATTTTATGTCAAATATTTAACTAATACTAACTAATAGGCCATGAGTAATTTCATGAATGAATGTTATAAATAATTTCTAAAGGATCATAGTTAATCATTAGTCCATTGTTTTATCATCAACCGTACAAAGTCTGGTCAAAAGATGTAATTTTCCTGCTTAGTCTTTGTAAAATTAGTAAAATTGACCAATGACACTTAGATTCTTACGCCTAGAAATACTAGAATCCCTCAAAATCTCAATGAAAAAAATGTTTGGGGTTTCATGACTATAGCCTTCAAGAGTGTAAGTAAATATTTCATTTAATAAAAAAACACTAACTCTGTCAAGGTGCTTTACAAAATTCTAATGTTAAGAAGCATTTCAAGTTTTAATTTATATAGGAAAAATTCCATTTAATAGTGTGTCAAAGTTTGACCAAGTCTGTTGTTTTAAATGAGGGTTTTTATAAAGGTCTTTAAAAGCAAATAAATTGCATTTCATATTTGCCTGCAGAACTATTTACCCTCAAACTCTTAAAATCGTACAATGTCATCACAAAATCGTTCAATACATTATCTTGATAGTAAAAAAAAAGACCATACAGTATATATAATGTATACACGGCAAAATCATACATTGTACGCCAAAATCGTAAGAGTAAGAGTAAACAGGTCTGTGCATGTATTCGATTTTTAAGGAAAAAACTCTTTAAAGGTATTAATGAAACTAAAATCTTACTGCTTTTGGCTCCAAATGTTTTAATAAATTAATAAAAAAAACTTTAAGCACAATCATGGAGCACTCCATTGGTTTAATCTTTTTTAAAAATAATTCTAGAGAAAGTATTGAGTGTTCAGGAATCAACATGCCTGTTGTAATTTGACACTATTTCATTAATTGACAATGAAATTGACAGATTGTTAATGTTATACTATTGTAAAAGGCTATATTAGGTTACAAAATTTTAAAAAATTTAGAAAACCTGCAGATGACTCACTGTCCTATCAGCTAATTGGCTATTGGTTGGTACATGAATTTCAAATATACTTTTCTAGTGGCTCCCAGGCTTTTTGGAGTCACAACACCTTTGCTGTATTCAGCCAGGTCTTTCCAGTTTTCCCCAAGTCATATTCTGATTTCACAGTAAAATAGCACTTTTAAAAAAATGAAACTATACACAAGAAAAAATACCTCAATAAGTTTTCATGACTTTATGAAAACAATATTTAGTTGATGTGACCTAAAATTAACTCAGTACAAAGGCTGCACAAAGCCAACAGTTACTTTAATAAGTACACAAAGTACCAAGTAAGTTTGAAAACTAGTAAAACATACCCACCTAGTAATCAAAGATTTATGCAGCCGTATAATAATATGTGGGCAATGGGTTTGCATTAATTCTACTAATTTTTAAACACATCAGGGCCTAGCATGATTACAGTCTGGGAGCCTCTGTCCTACTCAATTACATGCCAGAATAAACACACCTCTTAAAAAATCTTCAAACCCTTAGCATCCTTAGTCTAAATCCTATCCAGATAATATGAAAATCTTGATCCTCTGACTGCACTTTATCCAAAGTGCCAGTAGTGTATGTAAGAAATATTAAAAGAAAATATAAAAGTTAATTTCAATGAATAGGTTTAGGTTGTGGGGTATGGTGGCATGAGTAGAGTCTTGCCCATTTCTAATTTAGAGAAAAACAGACACCCCCCCCCCCCCCCCCGAAATTAATAGTCTATTTTAACAATCTAAATTCCTTCTAACTCTTGAGAGCTTTTTTTCTGTAAAAAGAAACCCAAGGCAAAAGGGTCGTTTCGAAATGATTGCATCTTATCTGTCTATTAATCGGTGACTATAATGGAGCCAAAACTAATCGCAATTTGTCTAGCAGAGCCAGTAAAAAAATCTGCTCCACAATCCTTGCTGTAACATAATGTTTTTTTATAATCACAGGAGTAATAATGAAGAGTTAAAACTTGCAGTTTAGAAATATATTACTGAAGATCTGTGACATAAAAATCTTAATTAAAATTTTTAGCGATCCACTTCTATAAGTCTAATGTAGTTGGATTTAAAATCTTGCTTTGAGGTTGACTTTACTATATTTTTCCTTTTAAAACCAACCAAGCTTTTAAAAGCCCTTGAAAAGTTTGAATTTTACTAATTCCAATGGTGGGTGGTCTTTAAATGTTTAATAGATTAATTAGATGACGCTATTCATATTCAAATACCCTAATAGAGTTTCTTTCTTTCTACTAATTTTTGTGTTATTTTATCTTCCAGGTTGAAGTTGTTGTTTTCACAAAGATCACTTGTAGTTGTAGGCCCCTATCACTGCAAGACTTCACACCTTGTGCAGGAGGAATCATGGCATGTCAGGACAAAGTCTGGTCAACATATTACTTAAGGTAAATACCCTCTTATCCCATTCATGTAATTTTCATTAAGCCCTGTTTTTTCTTTTTGTTTGTGGTAACATTCTAACTAAATGCTTCATTTTAAGACACCAGGGATTAATTTTGATTTTAAATATAACATGCATGTAGGTCACTAAGTGCCATCTAGTAACTGCAAACAGTAGTTACTGAAGTGGGTTACTGTGTTTGTACCATGACAGAAAGTTGTCACAATGGATGAAAAGTAGAAATAAAATTATGAAAATTTTTTAACATAATGCCCTGTGAGGAAGCAGCAGCAACCCATATAGAAAATGTGCCACATCCTCCCGTGGTCCCTTGTCTTTGTCTAGTAAATGGGATTGTATAGTTTAATTCACTATTACGGTCCTTTCTAAAGACGATGATTTTGATTTTTTGCGCGTCCCCCCCCCCCCCCTCCCGTTGTTCTTTGCNATTCTGTAAATATAGCGTTAATATACACACTTTCTGTTGGTTTTATTCTTTCTTATTTCAATGTGTACAGACTTCTTTCAAACGGTTATGCCTGATCATCATGCTGACTGAACCTGTAAATATTTGGTTAGGGGTTTTACAGTAATACATAATTGTGTATATGTTACCGGCAATGTGTGAAATCCGGCATGATATAGAACTAGATAGAGCCCGCCGAACATTGGCGACAGCCATGCGTGAACTTCCCATGTAGTAAAGTCACTTGACAAAGCATGCGTTATTAAAAAAAATACCTCCTCGTGTTTGTTTACTTTGGTGCTGTATGATGTAATTTTGTGACAATTATTTCTTGAGGATGAATGCGGAGAATGCAGAAATGGAGAAAAAAAATTTTTTAGGATCTGAGAGGACCTTTGAAATCTATTTTTAGAATGCACAAAAAGAGCTGTACAATTTTTAATACCCCCTCTTCCTTTCACCCATTTACAGCTTGTGGTCTTAATCAGACTGTTACTTGCTAACGGGAAATAGGGATAATTGTTATTGATTCTTATTTTTTTGAAACAGCTTTTCCTTAAAAAATAAATGTCAAGTTATTTGGTAGGTTGTTTTTTTAAATGACGCCCTAATAATTTGTTAATATATTTTTCTTTTAATAAATTTTATTTTTGCTTGAACCACATTAAATTTCACCGGTAACTTTATTTTACCAGTTCCAGACTGATAATGTGATCTACATATTAACCTAAATATTAATTTACATCTACACCAGATGCATGTCTGTAATACAAAGTGACCGCAGATAGCCATATAAATATCAGTCATTTAACTTTACCTTCAGTTACCTTTTTCCACATATATCACATCTCCAACTAATGTATGGGAAACCATCTTTGATGGTAAAGGTACCTTTAGGGAGGTGAATATTTTTTGTTTTGAGTGTATATTGACACATCCTACATCAACTTCTCGAGCATGAGAATATCCTGTTAGTGTTGGGGTCAGCAAGAAGTATGCTACGATTTAAACAAAAAATTTTTTTGGCTGTCAAATTGTGAGGGTGATAGGTTGGCGCTGGTGATTGATTAATGGCCAGAGCTATTTCTTCCTTATTTTGTGCATTTTCTTCTATTTGTAAGTCTTCATTTGCTGGTTGTATGTCTGGTGTGTCTGTGGGTGTGGGTCTGTTTAATAGTTCCTTGAAGTATTCCACCCATCTTTTTTGTTGTTCTTTCCTTTCCGTTTTAGGTCTCTCTGGCCTTTTGTATCTTCTTGTAATGTGGTAAAGCTCTTTCAAGTTGCCCTTCCTGGCGGCTTCTTCTGCTGTTGTTGCTAGACCATCTATGTAGGCATTTTTAACTTTTTTGATGCTGTTTTTTACCCTTTGATTTGCTTCTTAATATTTCTCTTGTGCTTTTGTTCTCTCCTTCCTGCTACATTTTTCAATTCTTTTCTCTCTTTTATTTTTTGCAGTGTGTTAAATGAGAGCCAGTCTTTGTGTTTCTGCTTCATTGATCCTAAAACCTCTTGGCAAGTGAATGTTACAGCCATCTTTATATTTTGCCATTTGTTTTTTACCTGGTCATCTTCTGTTTGGTCTTCCAGTGCTTGGAACTTATTTCTCAAGGTAGCACTGAATTCCTATCGTTTCTGCTCATTTGCCAATCCAATAGTACTATGTTGAATTTTGTTCGTTTAGCAGCTGGCTGTTCCCAGTTTTTCTTCAGTTTTAACTTAAGTCTTGCCCAAACAAGATGATGATCTGACGAGACGTTGTGTACTCTTTTTGCCCGTACATCTTGTAGAGACTAAATATTTTGCCAATAAATATGTGATCTATTTGGTTTGTTGTCTGGGTATACCCATGTTATCTTGTGGATGTTTTTATATTGGAATTCACTGCCTCCAATAACAAGCTCATATGTTGTGCAGAAGTCTGCTAGTCTTTCACAGTTCTCATTCCTCTCTCCTACACACTGGTGTCCCATGATCATCCTCATACCCACTGTTGTCTTTTCTGATCTTGGCGTTTAGGTCTCCCATTAAAATGTTTAGGTCTCTACTTTGGAATTTTTCTATTATTGCTTGTAGTCTATTGGAGAATGTTTATTTCTTGTCTTCTTTGCTATCGTTGGTGGGTGCATAACACTGTATTATGTTATCTTTATTTTCTTTTTCTTGGTTCTGTTGCTGTTATTATTCTTGGTCCATGGGCTTCCTATCCGATCAATGCATCCTGTGCCATCCTTGACATAAATTTGATTCATTAGACACAAATAATTTGTGTCAATAAAAGAATATAAGTTAAGCTTTAATAATAATTTTACATAAAACACAAGTATACGTTTCGGTACATGCCTTCATCAGTACAACAAAAATACAATTAAATAAGTATCAATTAAATTTACATAATATATATATATACACATGTATCTTACCTAAAAAAAGGGGAGAAAAAATAGGAGTGGGCAAAAAAACAAGACAGAAACAAAGTAAAGGAGGAGCAAAATGTAAAAAAAACAAACAGGAAAAAGACATGGCAGTTACGTAAGTTTGTGTATTTGGTTTATCCTTTATGGAGTCAACATACCAAATCTTGTTATCAACTTACTCTCCATATAGATCCTATCCGATGTGTTACTAGTATACAGTATACCAGTAACTGAGATGTCTAAAATTCCATCATGGTTAGTGCTATTGAAAAGTTTGAAGACCGGACAGAAAGCCTGTTTATTTTTGTTGTAGAGGTGTTCTCTACACAGAAACTCGTTGCATGTGCGGAGCATCCTCCTCTTTATGCCCAGAGTGAGAATGGCAGTCCTAAAATCATGTCAGTATCCAGAATTGGTTTGATTCCCATTTGTATCATTCCTGGTTCTTGTTCCTGGTTTGGATTTGTATCATTTTTTTTTTTTTTACATGGCGGTGTTGTTAGCCCTCTACCATCAAGCTCTCTAGGTAAAAGCCTTTATTTTTGGATCCTTCCACTTCCTACAGGGCAGTAGGTTCTGATTTTGGGCCGCCCGTATTTCCCCTATCCGCCACCCAGGGAAGCGCTCAGTGGAACATAAGTAACGATGCACATGGCCTTACCCCACCTAATCATTTAAAAAGCTTTGTTGTCCTCCTAATAGAGGATTTGAAATAATAAAGGGTCTTTTTCAAATTGCTGCCTCTTCAACTGTAAATTCATGCCTACATCTGAGTTACTGAGTCTCCCATAAATTTCAAATTGCACCAAGTCGGTTGTCACATTATAACAACATGTTGGGTGTATTGATCATGTGGGGTGCATGCATGCATCATATGGGGTGTATGCCCAACATTGGAAAACAATTTCATAAACCAAGGAGTAGTTGAAGAATATATTTATTATGTTAGCCTACAATATCATTCATTATAAGATAGTGTAATAAATAGCTCCTTATAAATAGGCCCCTACAAATAGGAATTTCTAAACCAACTGCAAAATAATTAATTGGTAATCTGCCTATATGTTAATGGGGGCAGCCCTACTTGCAGTATTCATCAATGTAGCTCAGGGTATACACTGACCAAATTTAGCTTTGCATTAAATTAATCTTTTCTTAAATTTTAACTAATTAATCACTACATTTTTTTTAAAAAGGGGGACAACCAGTAATTTCTTGAAACATAACACTACTAAATAGTTTCTCTTTGTTGCAGCTCCCAAAAGGTTGGTTAGTTTTCTCCCTTCAGTTTCAAGTCTCATCATAATTAAATTTGAGAGAAGATTTTTAAGATTATGTTTTATAAAAAAAAAACTTCAAATCTCTTAAAAGTTATATTTATTTTATCATAGAGTAAAGTCATGATGTGGATAAATATGATATATGTGTTCTGTTTTACTAATTTAGAGTTGTAACTATCACATCCACTTTCTCAGTTCATTGGGTCATTAGTAGAATCATTTCAAGTATTCTAATGTCCAGTTGTGTTTCAAATTCATCTCAGCAAAAGCTTCTAACAAAGTTGTCAGATTACATGAGTCAGCTGCTAAACACCATAGCACATGAACCTAATTATATACCTTTTAAGAGTAGGTTTTTTACAACCCCCTATCGAAGGTAATGACCCAGTGACATGTACATTGTAACAAATATTTGAAAAATTAATGACAATGCAAATGAATAACTGCTTTAATCATCAAAATTGGCTTTTAACCCAATCTGTGACTTCCATCTAAAGAAAATTCTCAACTCGCCCTACCAGATATTCATATTGTAGACCTGTTTACTCTAACGATTTTGGCATACAATGTTCGATTTTGAGATGTCATTTATGACTGTATGTGGAGACCTGTCAAAACTACAATTTTAAGAGACCAGGTTGAAAATATATTTAAGGAGATTTCTTTTAAAGGGTTGGGTGGGTCTAAAATTTTAATTCTCTGAAATTAACACGGCCACATTTATTAAGAATTTATTCTTCATGAGCTGTAATCATTCTTCAACAGGAATGAATGGTCAAGAGGAATCACAAGATGACTGGTCAAGAAAAACCACACCTCAACAGGTCATGTTGCAATGATCTTCCATGTCATAGAAGTCAATCCATTAAATGTCAACTTTGGACAAGATAAGGTATGTGAACCTTTACTATGAAATGAATGATTTTGATATGTTTGTTGGGCCACGTCTCCTAGGTATTGCATTGTATAGTGTATAGTAAATGCTAAAATTTATACAGCAAAATAGTTTTTAATTATTTTTTAAAATACCTTTAGCAAAACCATCCGCAGTCTACCCTGCTTTAATGAAAACCTTCTCTCTTGGCTAAGCAAAGGAGCATAACTCCATTTAAATTGTATCTGTTATTTCGCGCAAAAAGAAATTAAATATAAAACAAGGAATAGTTTTTGTTATTTGAAATTTAATAAAATATGAAACAAGCAATGGTCGTTTTTACTTAAAATATTATTAAATATAAAAATGATTTAAATTTCATAGCCATGATAAAAAAATAAGGTCATTTAGAGGATGCCCTTTTAATTATAATATCTCAAGTTGACTATCGCTGTATTTTAAAAAATTCACAGATTGTCACCATGGTCACCAGTTGAAATTTTCAGATTTTTTTGGGGTTAAAATAATCTTGTAGGACTGAGATGTTGGCCATTCAAAACAAAAGCCTAATTTATTTGATTTGGTTTTTAAAAAAAAATAATTTAAGTCTAGTGATTTGAATATAACTACAATAGTTCAAATTATAATGGTGAAAGTGTTGAAGAATATGGTATATCTAAAGAAGTATTAAGACAATAATTATTCTGTCAAGTACAATTTCTATAAACATTAATAACTTATATTTTTATTAAAACTGCATCTGGGTCTGTTTTTAGGTGTGTACATATGGTTTAAAGGTTAGGGTTACACAAGAAA
>CAXITT010000180.1:1186200-1201046 GCA_964033795.1 Lymnaea stagnalis | reverse complement strand
CTCTTACGAAAGACTGAACCAACAAGATGAAAGGAACCAATGTTGATTCCATTGACTCTTACGAAAGACTGAACCAACAAGATGAAAGGAACCAATGTTGATTCCATTGACTCTTACGAAAGACTGAACCAACAAGATGAAAGGAACCAATGTTGATTCCATTGACTCTTACGAAAGACTAAGCCAACAAGATGAAAGGAACCAATGTTGATTCCATTGACTCTTACGAAAGACTGAACCAACAAGATGAAAGGAACCAATGTTGATTCCATTGACTCTTACGAAAGACTAAGCCAACAAGATGAAAGGAACCAATGTTGATTCCATTGACTCTTACGAAAGACTGAACCAACAAGATGAAAGGAACCAATGTTGATTCCATTGACTCTTACGAAAGACTGAACCAACAAGATGAAAGGAACCAATGTTGATTCCATTGACTCTTACGAAAGACTGAACCAACAAGATGTAAGGAACCAATGTTGATTCCATTGACTCTTACGAAAGACTGAACCAACAAGATGAAAGGAACCAATGTTGATTCCATTGACTCTTACGAAAGACTGAACCAACAAGATGAAAGGAACCAATGTTGATTCCATTGACTCTTACGAAAGACTGAGCCAACAAGATGAAATGAACCAATGTTGATTCCATTGACTCTTACGAAAGACTGAACCAACAAGATGAAAGGAACCAATGTTGATTCCATTGACTCTTACGAAAGACTGAATCAACAAGATGAAAGGAACCAATGTTGATTCCATTGACTCTTACGAAAGACTGAGCCAACAAGATGAAAGGAACCAATGTTGATTCCATTGACTCTTACGAAAGACTGAGCCAACAAGATGATAGGAACCAATTCATTGACCCAACGGCGGACTGAGCCAACAAGATGAAAGCAATTTGATCTAACCCTAACAGTGTCAACCATCAGGACACGAGGAATCCACCACGGGCCAGTTGTAATATGATCCACAATAGGCGAGATGCGTAAAGAAGGATTTCGTTTGATTCATTTTTAAAATTAACTTGGTGTTACTATTGCCAATCAACACAATTAACTTGGTGTTACTACTGCCAATCAACACAATTAACTTGGTGTTACTATTGTCAATCAGCACAATTAACTTGGTGTTACTATTGCCAATCAACACAATTCACTTGGTGTTACTATTGCCATTTAACACAATTAACTTGGTGTTACTATTGCCAATCAGCACAAAAAAAAAAGTATTTAAAACGAAAATGGGGAAAATCCGATCTTATGTAATAGTAAGGACCCCCCCCCCCCCCCCCCCCACAGGACGGAGCAAGAATTACGGTATCACAAATAATGAGTTAAACACTTTTGTTAGATATATAAGGCCTATATGTGAATGCCTGACTTCATTTTATAAGGATTTCCAATATATCACCAACAAGGATTTCCAATATATCACCAAAAAAAGGTTGATTTTAAAATTCCGAGAAATTGTCATTTAATGCAGTGGTTCCCAAACTTTTAAGTTTGGCGGACCGGTGAACAAGTTGCGAATTTTACCAGGCCCAGGGACCGGTGCATGATTTATTTTTATACTTTTATTTCTCTTTGACAATAAATATTTATTTTATTGGGACCGGCAGCGTTAGGCATGCGGACCAGTGAAGGTCCACGGACCGCCAATTGGGAACCACTGATTTAATGCTCTAAAACTTAAACCGCATTTCTGACTGGCGCAGGCAATGCATTAATGTATAGACTTATACAGCGAGACTGTGATAACATTACACCATCCACGGCTGATAACGTTTCATTTTTAAAGGGAATGCTATCACAGCAACAATAACGTGACGACATCGTGACGAGGTCTCAAGCAGGCCAATGGAGAAATCAATAACAGAAAAATATTACAGCGTGTATTGGCGGTAATTTGAGCTATTGAGGTCACCGAGGGCACATTGTGTAATGGGGGAGTGGGGAGAAAACTGGGACAATCCTTGATAAGAATCTATCCTAGGAAAAGGTTAACGAGCCAGCCGTCTGCCGTGTTGGTGCAATAATTGTAAGTAAGAGGTTGGGGCCAGGTGATGGTGAAAACGCAGAACCTACAACTCTGCTACATACTACTACAATACATTAGTCGTAAGTTGCTTGGCTTAAACACAAACTATCATTCTTTTAAATATATCCAGAATACGGATTCGTATGTTATTCATGTATGTCAATATCGGTAATTGATAAGTCGCTCTAAACATTTTGAAACATACGGAGCATTTGAGTAGACTCATGGTAGCTTGATATTGAGTAGACTCTGAGTAGCTAGAGATAAAGTAGACTCAAAGTAGCTAGAGATTGAGTAGAGCGTACTAGAGATTGAGTACATCATCTTTTACTCATAAACTACCATTAAGAGCTTCAGCAAGAGTAGCTAGATAGATTTTAATGCCATATTGTTTTTTGCTAAGTAAGCGAGGACAATGTGATAGCTAAATTAAATTTTAGAGTTAGAGTTGAAAGAAAAGACTGACTAAATGGCTGCATTAAAAAAAAAAGTTACTTAGTTGGATGGATTGATAATAATTGAAAAACCAGGTTACTATTACTTAAGCCTAAGCCAAAATACTTTAAAGGCCCCAATTGATGTTTAAAAACCAAGAAGCTTTTTTGAGTTTTTTAGCTTTTCTTTTTTAGAATAGAATAAACAGTGCCAAGATTCTCAGGTCAATATGTTTTGTTGTTGCTCAATAGTTTGGCGCCAAATTTACGGAAACTCAAGCAAGGGACATCGCGAGAAATAAACTCATTTTTTAAATCAATAATAGCCTACGAACATACACACTAAATGCCTTGATGGCAGTTGTGTCCAAGTCAAATAACACAACCGACAGTTAAATACCAACTGCTTACGTAGTCCGACTGAAAACTGCCTGCAAACTGTTGTTTTCTACAATATCCGGGTACTTGAAGGTGTGCTCTGTGTCAAAACTCAAGGGAGCGTGTCGCAGGCAGTCCCACACTGAACAAGATGGTGTGGGATGAATGATAAATGAAGGGAGGTTAGGGGAATTCACACAACCCAGCTGGCAGAAAGGTAACGCTACACGTCGCACCTAAACTTGCTGCTCAGTTCAACACGTCTGAGGGGATAGTGTGTAACCAAGTCAAACGACAGGCGCCGTGTGATCCATCCATTCAAAAACTACCCTCCTTGTTGCCAGCCACGGGCTGTGTCAGGTCCCCTTTTAATCACCAGACCTGCTTGATGAGCAGATTCGCATGAATTCAACTAAGGCAGCTGACCGTTAGCATCGCTACACCATCCTCGGTTAGCAGCGTGTGCCCGAACAAAGAGCCGACAGTAGCCCTTTCCGCCCCCCCCCCCGGCTACACGGCTGTAATCTCACCCAGACACGCACCTTATCTGCCCGGCCAGCCACACACTCTAATACTCATGTGCAGTCTCAGGATCCAAGGGCGCATATTTGGCAGAGCAAAAACCGAAACAAAGGTGAGTTCTGTATCCCACACTGCTTCACAGCAATACTGGCAATACGCCTTCCTATTACAAACAGAATCAGTCTTTGGAAAAAAAACAAGAACTCCGTATTCAAGTCCAAGTAAATTAAGTAATGTTTTTAAGCTAAAAGGAGAGACAATGAACCAAATATCATAATCTGATGCAATAGAAGATAATTAATCGTAGACCAACATCTACTAGTTTCTTATAACTAATTAAAACTATGGAGACGATCGCGTCCATCATTGATCATTCAACAGAGGAGACAATTTTAAAAAAAGGTGAGGGGGGAGGTTTGTCATCCATAAAAGACGATTTGTGATTTGGCATTTCGCCTATCGCGTTCACGAATCCACTGATAGAAATAGATATAAAAAAACCCACACCGAAATATATAAAAAAAACCCACCGACCGGATGGGAACGAGCAGATGTTTGATTTGATAAGGACAGTCAATATTGAGTGAACTAAGCGCGTCTTTGGGCCTGGCGTATGGACAACTGGCTGTTTCAAAAGGTGGTCAAAACTAACTAGTGGTTAGTGGCCAGATTTTTATTATGGCCTGATCAGGAAATCATTGTCGACTATACTAAGAAGAAAATACAACCGCTGTAACACCAAATATGGACAAGAGGTATACTAATAAAACATAATTGTGTTGAACAAAAATGGAGTTTGGTGTGACTGGAGAGCACCCGAGCACAAGTTAATGTCAACTTAAACTGAGACGCACTGGTCGTACGCCTTGTCTCAAAGACAGTGTCAGGGCCGGGGAAAGAGCTTGTGTCACGTCACACAATCAACACATTCTTTAATCATGCATGCAAAACCTGAAATTGACAGTTGGGATGCATTCAGACCCAAGATTTCACTGTTATATATGCATTGAATCGTTCAATAATCAAGGGTGTTTTGGACAGTTTTAATGCTTTTTTAATTTTCAAAAATTATGTTAAAAAATATGTTTTTGCCCGAAAGTGTGACGTCCTTTGGGAGGGGGATGGGAGTTCAGAGATTTGTGACATGGGGGAGGGGGTAAAATTGTCCAAAATACGTACTTATCTAAGACCACATTATCATTTTAATTATATCAACATCAATGATAATATGGCGAGGTGACAACAAGAGATACCGATTACTGTCTTCAAAAATTTAAAGTGGGATCTTTGCGCATGCTCCCCCCCCACCCCGCTATGCACACCTGGATCCCTTTAGACTAAATCCCATTCGGATGTCATTTGTGGTCGTTTATTTTTTTTAGTTAAATCGAAGAAGTAAGTTTACAAACATATCATCATATAGTCCAATTATCTTTCATTTGATACCTCATTTTGTCTTACAAACCCAACAATAATATTTTAAATAGTTTTTTATAATCCCAACCTCTCACTTCTGGTACCTGGGTGCGAACAGTCGCTGCCTAAAAAATTATCGAAATACAGGACGAATTCATATCCAATAATGGTTGAATGCCGTGATCAACATGTAGATGAGAGACTAGGACTAGGGACACGGGAAATAATTATAGCAGCATTTAGTGTGTGAAGAGGTCAGATTGTACTAGCCTAGCTTGGCGGAAAGGATGCAATAATAAAGGCTAGGTCGCCAACGCCCTGTTTTTGTGGCGAATGAATGATGGAATGGGGAAGGTAATCCTAGAGATGGGAATTTTTTTAGGTCTTTGTAAACTCAGTCTGATGGGAATTTGGTAGGTCTTTGGACACTTGGTCCGATGAGAATTTTGTAGGTCTTTGTACACTCGATCTGATGGGAATTTTGTAGGTCCTTGTACACTCAGTCTGATGGGAATTTGGTAGATCTTTATACACTTGGTGTACTCGGAGTGATGGGACTTTTATAGGTCTTTGTACACTTTGTCTAATGGAAATTTGGTAGGTCTTTGTGCACTCAGTCTGATGGGAATTTGGTAACTCTTTGTAAACTCAGTCGAGTAGGTCTTTGTACACTTGGTCTGATGGGAATTTGGTAGGTCTTAGTACACTCAGTCCGATGGGAATTTGGTAGGTCTTTGTACACTTGGTCTGATGGGAATTTTGTAGGTACAATTGGTGCCAACAATCATTAAATGCTCTATGAATAATTCAGCTCCAAAAATCATTAAATATATGAATACTTCAATTCCAACAATCATTAAATGCTCCATGAATAATTCAGCCCCAACAATCATTAAATTCTCTTTGAATAATTCAGCTCCAACAATCATTAAATGCTCTATGAATAATTCAGCTCCAACAATCATTAAATTCTCTTTGAATAATTCAGCCCCAACAATCATTAAATTCTATTTGAATAATTCAGCTCCAACAATCATTAAATGCTCTATGAATAATTCAGCCCCAACAATCATTAAATTCTCTTTGAATAATTCAGCTCCAACAATCATTAAATGCTCTATGAATAATTCACCTCCAACAATAATTTAATGCTATTTGAATAATTCAGCTCCAAGAAGCCAAAATGGATTAAATGCTCTATGAATTCAATTATTCGGCTCCAACAATCATAAAATGCTCCATGACTTTCAAGTATGACCCCCCCCTCACCACCAAATCGTATCAAATCAATTACACCCTTTAGTTTTTGTGTTTCCCTGTTCATGATATATATCAGCCTTTTACGCAGCCAGCAGCCATCGATGTACCATAGAATCGAATCCCACAAATATCACTAATTTGGCCATTAAAATCCTTCTAATGAACCAACAGAGCCATAAGACAAGCCATCACCACACTATAAACACTA
This sequence comes from Lymnaea stagnalis, assembly GCA_964033795.1. NCBI lineage: Eukaryota > Metazoa > Mollusca > Gastropoda > Lymnaeidae > Lymnaea > Lymnaea stagnalis. Next base: position 1,194,780 of record CAXITT010000180.1, on the reverse strand, counting down.
TACTTGAACTTGCTACATGTGGGAGTTCTAACTTGGCCAACATACATGTATCAGTCAAGGAAAGGATCCCACAACTGGATTTCATCAGAAAACAACACATTATATTCAAAACAGAGCAAGTACAAAGTACACTGATCATTGATATTTGTGTTGGTCAGCAAGTGAACACATGGGAAGCATTAACAGTGCTTGGAAATAGAAAATACAACATTTTTTCTTAGTTAAAGTTTTTTTTTTTTATTTAATGGGGGTGTGGGTAGAGATAAAGAGGAATCATAAATGTAATACCAATAAATACTGACCTGAAAAGAAGATGATGGATGTTGAAAATAATTGTTTAAAAGCTATAAAAAGGAATGCCTTATAATAAACATAAGTTAAAATGTGGCATAATTAAACATGAGCAAAAGTAAATAGGGTTTATCTTTATCATGCATCTGATATTTTTGTAAGTCAGGGATATGCAGTGCATGCTAATCAATGTTATATAACATAACCCACTGTAGGAATGTACCTGAATAGAGGACAAAATGAACTTTCCAACAACCCATGGCTTGCTCACAGAGGGGTAACTTTACAGAAAAAGGGGGGGGGGGGGGGGGAGGATGATTTATCTTCCCCAAGAAAACTTTTCCCCCTTAAACTGGCTACCTTAATAAGTCAAATGTCATCAACAGGCACTTGACTTAATGTTATATAACATAACCCACTGTAGGAATGTACCTGAATAGAGGACAAAATGAACTTTCCAACAACCCATGGCTTGCTCACAGAGGGGTAACTTTACAGAAAAAGGGGGGGGGGGTGGAGAGGATGATTTATCTTCCCCAAGAAAACTTTTCCCTCTTAAACTGGCTACCTTAATAAGTCAAATGTCATCAGCAGGCACTTGACTTAAATGTAGAACATAGGAATCATACAACAGCTACACAGCAAGAACAAAGCAAAATAAAAAACCTGCACATGAATAGATATTGGGCCAAGTAGATCATTTATATTATATTTAAAGTACTTCTTGAGTCAGGAATTGTTAAAAGAAAAAAAGGGGGCTAAAAGTTTCCCTAGATAACCAAAGGGATACCATTCAAAATATTTTGTATTGTTAAGGTTTATGTCTCTTTATGAATAAAACCAAACAAGTTCACTTCTGGGATTACATCCCCTTTGTTACATGAAATAATTCAATGACATAATATGTAGTGTTGACTGGAGAGAGGTGGACACATGTAGTATTGACTGTGGAGAGTGGTGGATACATGTAGTCATGACTGTGGAGAGGTTGGACACATGTAGTAATGAATGTGGGGGAGAGGTGGAGATGTAATGTAAACAATATTAATGACATTATAAAACTTCAAATAATTGGAGAAGGCATCATCATAGATCAACAATTCTGACAAATATGACATAATTAATTCTAGTTATTGACTTATTGATAGAATTAATCTAACATGAACATACTCTCTAACTCAAATCCTGGGGAGTGAATGAATGCAACATTAAATTAATACAATTCAATCAAATTCAAAGCAGTGATTCTAGTACATAAGGATGATTAAGTGCCCTGTTCCTACGTATACAGGTAGTTAAATTTTACTAATTGCTGTCTAATATGAAACCAGCCAAAAAATAATCACTTAGTTATTTGTAGTAGCCATGTTTTCAAATAAGATATCATATTTGATCATATCAGTTAGTACCACAGACCTTCAATAGGCCTGTTAGTAGTACTCTTGACTGTGTTGTGAATTCACCACTGGTAGGACTATTCTAGTAGTAGATTTGGGCAGCATTCAGATAAATTGTTGATCTATTGCAATCAAAAACTAAAGATGAATATATATCCCAACTCCCAAATTTATGCCGGTAGTCATTATGGGGTTAATGAATGAGTTAGTGGGCTGTGCCTACCTTGCGTGTGACCGGCTGGGGGGATTGTTTCTTGGCCTCCTCCTGTATGTGTTGAAATTTGGCCAACATCTTTTTGGCGGTGTCCTTCTTTGGCATGCCTTCGGTCCAGTCTGTGTCGGCCTCGCGTGCAGCATCCTGACGCACTTCGGGGGTGGACTCAAACACTGACGCCTCATTCAGGGGCTGGTACTGGCCGGGCAGGTCTCTGGGATGAACAGAGCCATTATCGAGTTGATCATATCCACTTGGAGAGAGAGGGGTGCGTGGTGACCTAAAAATGTAAATGTTTCTTTTGACAACATTGATGGCAAAATAAAAAATTTTTTAAAAATTAAGTCACAGATTGGTGCAGAAATTAGATAAAAATACAATATACATTTTATATTTCTCTAATTATTTCAATGATTTATGCTCCTTACTCAATTATAAATCAAGAGTAATAAATCATAATAAATTCATTTTTAATATTTATATTTATCTGCTTGATTTGAAAGGTTTTCTGAAGACAAAAAGGCTGTATAAAGATGATCTTATTATTAATTGGCCTGTACCAACAGTCAATTCAAATAAGTTGGATTAGCTCCCTGTGGCTCTATAATGTGACACACTGAAAGTAGGCACAGTAAGTCAACAAAAGTAGTTGGGTGAGGGAGTAATTCAAAAAAGTGGAAGGGATTATAAGCTTTTTAAGTGGTCAGTGTATTAATCACTACAATAAGGATTACGGTATTGGAAAAGGGAGGGGGAAATTTAGGGTAGCATAATAATATATGATTCTAGTCTATTCACCAGATACCAGTTTACAATAATCCTAAATAAACACATAATATGATTTGGGTAGTGGAAAAGATTTTTTATAATACCAGTAGTTAATATGGAGATATTACTGTTTTGATTTTTCTAGCAATGAGATAGCAGGAGGAGCATGAAAACAATAATATGAAAGAAAAAAATAATATGTTTTAGATAAGTATTTAAGCTGTCCTCATGTGTTTTGTGTGGCACTACATATAAGCTAGTCTGAAAGAATGTTTTCATGCCATCACACAACATAAGCGTATGACCGCTCTTGAATATACTTGTAAAACTTAAATCAATCTGTCTCATTTACTTTTATTATGCATACATTGAGTCAATATTTTTAAGAGTACATCACCCAATAGTTAAAATAGGTATTTAAGAATTTGTTAAGAATCTAACATGCAGACCTTAATGACACGCCCAGAAATGTCACTGTTCTACTCAGTTGGAGAAACCTTAATGACACTCCCGGAGATGGCATGAGACTGGGCAAGGATGTAGTTGTTTTGGGGTTTAAGTAACAGCTACACCTAATGCCCCAACTAGTCCCCCCCCCCTTCCCAGATTACAAAGTCCGCAGGCGTTTGACAGAAAATTAAGCACGTAGATATCACAACAGTAATAGTTATTGGTACATGATTCTGTTCATGTGACGTAGATATCACAACAGTAATAGTTATTGGTATGTCATTCTGTTCACCTGATGTAGATATCATAACAGTAATAGTTATTGGTATGTGATTCTGTACATGTGACTTGAATTGCAAGTCATAATGGTTTATAAATGGTTGTGGGGGGGGGGGGGGGGCGGAGGGCTGACAGCTCATTGTGCGTTACCAAAAAGGACGCATGCACCAAGGGGGGTAAAATACTTTAAAATAATTATCGCAATCCATCCCGTTTACTTTTTGGGTATGAAATCTATGTGCACTGTCCATAATATATGTATATAGAACTTCAATCAACCAGAAGAAAAACTCCCATTGTTTACATTGATAAACAGCAAACCACATATTAAGAGTGACCTCCCTTAATTCTTTTATTACTAAATTTTTGTATTTTTAAAAAAATTTAATTTAGCAAATGAATTAGCCATAGAGGAATACACGTATTTTGCTGAAGTCCGCAAGATCCTTTACCCCCCCCCCCCCCCCCCGTCACTAAAGACACATGGACAAATGGACAACAGGAAGTTCGATGGGATAGAACCCTGCTAAATAGCACACTATCTTGTAGAGATTAGTTTGAAGTGAACATTGAAACTGCGCTTGGCTTAGATAGATCTATTATAAAGCACAAGATATTTGTTTTAAACACACTTGATAAATAAACAAGTTGCTATGCAGCGGTAATTAATATTTTGTAGACCACCTTTTCTCTACTGAGGACATCAGGAGATGTATGTAGTGTAGACAACAGAGCAATTGTCATTTGTTTGGTTTTCATTTCCAACAATACAAAGTTTGTTTCAAAAAGCAATCACACTGGGGAATGGGTTGTGCAAAATAAGAATTAAAATATGGGATAAGGGTGTGAAGGGAAGAAGGCTACGCTATACCTGTATTTCTTACAAATACATATGATACACATACATATGTTGATACCCATACATATGTTGACTTGTACTGCCATATAGAAAGACAGTAAATGTTGAGCACAAAATTAAACCAGAGATTAGTGCTGAAATCAGATAAAAATGCACTGCACTTTTCAATCATAAAACAACACTGTATAATGACTTTATGCAAAACATTAGCTATTCACTGCTTTCACAAAACAGATTACAATACAATATTTAGTAGCTTTAGGACCCAGCCATCTCTATGGTAAATGACAATCCAATCAATGAGTTTGTATACTGGCAGGTGGCAATTTTTTCATTGGCTTTCAAATGTATGGGAATTTTTAGTAAAAACAGCATCACTCACCAACAATTATTGTCATTTTATAAAAAAGGGTAAAAATAAATTAAAAAATTCAGTGCATAATTCCAGTACAATGCATACATACTGCTCCCTTTCTGATATGACCAAAATTGTATTACTTTTTACACCCATTTTATTATTTGTGCATTTTCAAGTAAATTAAGACAAAGTTCTCAAAACATTTTTCATATTTGGGAGTAGGTTTTTATGATGTTTTTCAAGTGTTAACCAAATGAATACCCAGTATATAAACCCAGTATATAAATGTTATTTGACCAAATACCCAGTATATCATCAATGTTATTTGACCAAATACCCAATATATCATCAATGTTATTTGAACAAATCCACAGAATACCAATGTTATTTAAAAAAATCAAACACACACTACAAGAAAATTAAAAAAAGGGGCCAGACTCTCAAATATTCAGCCTTTTAAATATTTATTTCTGTTATTAAGTAGATGGCAATGGTCCAAAGAGTTGAGGAAGGAAATTCTCTGCAGCCCATGGCCAACTATTTGTAAGCGTCACCACACTCCACACTTGCTTCATTCTGACAGAATGGCTACACAATGGACAAGTTATTACAATACTGTGCAGCAAACATGCCTAATGACACTACAAATGAAGCAGGAAAAAAATGGAAATCGGATGTATAATTATAAGCCAAGAGTACAAATTGAAAGCAATTTGAAAGCTGAAAGAAAGCTACCATAACCTTACTGTCATGTTGGAAGTGAGGAAAGTAAGTAATGGCAGCAGTGACCACACAGTAATAGTAGATTTAAAATATGTTTTGACAATAGAGTTGAAAATTGATTGAGTTAGCTTGGGGAATATATAAATTGAATCTGAGTATACATTGCAACTACACACCAACTCAGGGAATAAAATAGACTATTTTACTCTTTAATTTTATTATCTCTTATCTTTGATGGGTAGTTTTTTTTTACAAAATCATTCCATGTTTATTAGATTGTTCAGTATAAACTTAATTTGCTAGAAAAGCAATTACAGCCAGGGGGTACAAATAAAATTTTAAGTGTGACTGTATTTTATTTTTGTGAGGTGTTTTTTCTTCTGAATCTGTGTTGTTGTTGTTAGACTACCAGGTATGTTTTATTATCATAGTATGTTTTATTATCATCGCTGTGACTAGGATATATTTGCAAAATGTCCATTGGTGATTGTTGTAGAAAATAAACAGTAGGTTTGCATTAGAATCTTTCAAACAAACAAACAAAAGCCTCTATAAAATTGAGAGCCATGAACTATGACTAGTCTACAGTTACAGGGATGTGTTATTGGACAAGCCAGTACTTACCAAACTCTGTTCATAACTTTTAAATAGTTACTATTCTACAAGTTGGCATATCTTTCTAAAAGCTTCACATCTAGACTACAGTTTCAAAAGTACTTCAAAAGTTATCTGTAGTAAATCTGTAATTCTCTCACAATCCTTTTAAATTTTAGTGGCAGGTTTGGAATAGGTTTGCAAAAAGTCGGGTGTATAGGATACAAGTAGTGACACAACACACAGGCATGTAGGAGGAATGGTGATGCCAATGACAAATTGTTGGATGAGCATGACAGGACAAGAATGAGGTCATCACAACTAGGTCAATGAACACTGGGCCAGCATGGCGGCCCTAAGAGAAACTCACTTTCTCTGCTGAACTATCCTCGGCTCTTCCCGTGGCGGCGTAAACTCTTTGGGTCGGCCCGACGAGCCCGGGGACTTTGTTCGACTGTTTCCGCCAGACTCCATCTGCCTCCATTTATTGACCATGTTTTTGGCTGTGCCCCTTTCAGGGAGCTCTTCTTCATACCTAGCAATATAAGGCTTCTATCAGTCACTCTTCCAGTCCTCACAACAATATAATGCTTCTATAAGTCACTACTTCCATTCCTCACCCACAACAAAAGACATTTAAAACTTGTAGCTTCTTTTCAACATACATAACTACAAGCATGAAAAAACCTGTGACATCTTCATTTGAAACAGAAATAATAATAAAGTAAATCAAACTTTTCCATTTAGTCATGCAAAAATGTAACTTTTTTTTTTAAATTAAAAGAAGCACAGAACAAAAGGTAATGTACCAGCTGCTGTGAACATTTGAGCATCATATTGCAACAATCCAAGCATTGTTTTGTATACAATTATCTAGTGTTAAATATAGTAGAACCAAGTAAAAGTTTTTTGGTTTAAACTCAAACTATCTAATTTCAAGATACTGTCAGATTTTCAAAAGATATTTTTGCTAAAAAATGCAACTTAATCACAGTTTATTTAGTCATGAATTACAACTCAGAAATTTGGCCATGATATGTGTACACATTAAGTACGGTATTGGCAACAGTATAGGACGTTTCTAATGACTTATGATCTATAACAGTGCTGACATCATCAAGTACGGTACACATTTGAATCCCAGAACAAATAATAATGAGCCCATTTCAGTATATTATGTGTCATATATACATATATATGGCACACATATATATTTTATATATACACACACTCTGAGGGTTATATACTGTACTGTATATATAATCCTGTATACATTTGACTTAATTATTATAACAAGTAATCATTGCAATTAATAGCTGTGACCATCAGAATTTGTCATAAATTAAAATGGCTTCAGTAAACCATTAAACTTCAACTTGACTGCATTTTTCTAATGACAGTGTCGAAACTATAGCATAGAAATCTGACAGCCCTGAGGTTTTAGTGTGTGGCCCTGTTGCTTTGGTGTGTGGGTGGCCCTGTGGCTTTGGTGTGTGGCCCTGTGGCTTTGGTGTGTGGGTCACCCTGTGGTGTGTGGGTGGGCCTTTGGCTTTGGTGTGTGGGTGGCCCTGTGGCTTTGGTGGGTGGCCCTGTGGTGTGTGGGTGGCCCTGTGGCTTTGGTGTGTGAGTGGCCCTGTGGTGTGTGGGTGGCCCTGTGGCTTTGGTGTGTGTGACCCTGTGGCTTTAGTGTGTAGGTGGCCCTGTGGCTTTGGTGTGTGGGTGGCCCTGTGGCTTTGGTGCGTGAGAGGCACTGTGGCTTTGATGGATTGCCCTGTGGCTTTGGTGTGTGGGTGGCCCTGTGGCTTTGGTGTGTGGGTGGCCCTGTGGCTTTGGTGTGTGGGTGGCCCTGTGGCTTAGGTGTGTTGCCCTGTGGCTCTGATGCACTCAAGAAATGTTATTTAAAATCACTGTTACCGTGGTTATGACATACCATAGGATACAACTAACGGCTTTACTGAAGACTATTTAAGTTTAAGTACAGTATGTATTACCAGTACTAATTAAATTGTTAGTGCCAATAAACTATGAGGACACCTCAGAAACAAAATATATCTCACATCATTACACAAAGGCACCCTCATTTATTTTGGATGTTGCCCCTACATTGGGTTGAGTCAACTGACTTCCTGAAATTTATCAAGATGATGTGGAGATCTATTTATGTGATTGTTCATCACCTCCGGCTTATAAATGAGAGGTCCTGTTAACATAGTAATGGAATTAGCTCACTGTGGTAGCTACTCTGGAATTAGCTCACTGTGGTAGCTACTCATTTCAAAAGCTATAAGAAATTGGCAAGGTCATTTCTACCTCATAATCGGTCACAATTTAAAGGATTTAACTCATTCCCGACGGTTGCCACTAAATGCATCCTCTGGGGGTTCCTCCTGATGCGTCCCGGCACATAGCAGCACACCTCTCTTATTTTTAGTTTAAAATAGCAATGAAATCTTGCGTCCCTCAAGACTTCCGGCAATTGCTTGATTTCTGAGTGATTTTAATTTAGAAACAGGAAGCTTTTATCTTGCTTCACTTTAAATCTATGTGTGCTTTATAACGGCGCGTCTATATGTAGCATGTGTTTGTCCGAGGTGCCGAAAATCCATTTTTTGGCCATTGTTCGTTATCCCCCCCCCCCCCCCCCCCC
>CAXITT010000180.1:1158472-1186192 GCA_964033795.1 Lymnaea stagnalis | reverse complement strand
CCCCCCCCCCCCCCCGCTAATGTTATATTTATATTAAACCTTATACATTTTTTGTTGCATTTGTTATTAATTCATTAACATTAAATAATATTTAGCAACTTGAAAAAATATTTCAAAAATGTAAATCAATTTCAAAACTGAGTTGCTTCCCTTTTCTCAGGAAAATAAATTAAGTCCGGAAGTAGCACTGCCGAAGGGAATGAGTTAAGGACCAAGTTACGCCATTCATCAGAACAATATTTAGAACCAAGTCATCTGGACATACCTGGGTGGCTCAGATCCCTTGACGACATCATCTCTAACTACAGGGTTATTCTCCAAGATTCCTGATTCAGCTGGTCTGTTATAATCCGCATGGAACTGCTTGGGCTGATTCTCATACACTCCTGAATCGTGTGGAGGGGGAGTGAACTCTTTCTTGGCTCTGGGGCTGCCAGGGAGCTTGCTCTCAGACTCGAGCTGCTTGAAGCGCTGGGCCATGTTCTTGGCTGTGCCTCGTTCTGGCAACTTCTCCTCCAGCTGGTCGCCAGAATGGACCACTTCGTTCTTGTACTCGGGGTTGTTCTCTAGGACCACAGACTGTTTGGCCCTCTCCTCCTCCCTTGGGGGCGTGAATTCCTTCCTCCTCCCAGGACTCAGGGGTGGAGATTTAACACTGGATTCCAGGACTTTGAATTTGGCAGCCACGTTCTTGGCAAAACCTCTTTCTGGGAGAAACTCCTCAGTCTAAGAAAAAAAATTGAAATTTTGTTATGCAAGAGCATAAAAAGTAGTTATAACAAACTTGAAGAATGTAATAATATTGATAAGTTAAAAGACAATGATGAAAAATTTGACAAGTAATGCCTCCTATTACTTTTTGTTTATCTCAACAGTCTGGGATATAATTGATTCTTAAAATTATCTAAACAATTTGGAGATGGATTGAGATACGTCTTTTGGCTTCATTGGTATTCCTTTGGCTGTGCCATGTCTAGTCAAGCCAAACTTGTAGAAATTAATGCATACATTTATGTATCAGCACTATAAAAGAGATCCCTTATGGATTCAGGTGCAAGGTCTGATACACCTAGTTGCATATAGTTATACTAATGGATTCAGACGCAATGTCTGATACACCTAGTTGAATATAGTTATACTAATGGATTCAGGAGCAATTTAAAAAAAAAAGAAAGTAAAAAATTTTTGTGGCAGTGCGCACCTTGCCCCCTTTGGATCCTGATTTAATTAATGATTTTAATTTATTACAGTCCACTTCTGTTCATATATTTATATCATTGTCATTATTTAACTCAAATTTGTTAAATAAATTGTATTAAAACCTCCCTGGACAATATATGTTCAATACTAATTTCAGTCAGAGTTACACATTTATTTCATCTCTCTAATGTTCATTACACAGAACACTCCTTGAATAAACAAAAGAAAAATTTCAATTGATGTTACCCAACTTACAAGTTTTGATACTAACTTTAATGCAATAGTATTTTCATTCTCCATAATCTTAAGTTGTATTTGAATAATTCTCCATAATCTTAAGTTGTATTTGAATAAACAAAAATTTATAAAAAATGAGGGGGGGGGGGGGGGTGGGTGTTTGGAGTAATCAAAGCAAGTATTATTTAAAAATTGGAAAAGCATAATTACAAAAGCCCTCCCTTTTTTTTTTTATTCTCCATAATCTTAAGTTGTATTTGAATAAACAAAAATTTATAAAAAATGAGGGGGGGGGGGGGTGTGTGTGTTTGGAGTCATCAAAGCAAGTATTATTTAAAAATTGGAAAAGCATAATTACAAAAGCCCTCCCTTTTTTGTTTTGAATACCATATGTAATGTGTACCGGTAATTTCAATCCCTTTCTTAATTATTAATTTTACTGATAATGATAAATGTTGATATTTGCAGCAGATCTTGGAAAGGTCACCCGTGTAACCATTATATTTTGATTTAACTCCAATTCTAAGAAGTCAATTCCATGCTGTGTTTTAAATTTTAACCCTCAAGTTTATGAGAAGTTACAGTACCGTACTAAAATACCTTGTTAAAATTATTGTTAAATGAAGTTAAATAAAAAGGATATAAAAATAAGATCTGATCTAAGACATTTCGGCAGCTGTTTTGTTTTGCATTAGACTCTGCCATCCACTATGTTCTGTTATCCTTAAAGGTACCGGGTATACAACAAATTTGAGTCATGCTACAACCGAACTTACACTTGATTCAGATGTGACGACATCAGGGTTCCTCTGGGGAGTGTTCTCAAACACACCAGCATCAACCTTGACCTCATACTGTTCTGAGTGACCACGGGGCTCGCTGACGTACTCCACACGGCCAGATCTGTCTGGTGTAATTTCCCGTTTTCCCCGACTGACAGACGAAGAGGAATTATCCGTGCTGATCTGACGGAACTTCTGAGCAATATTTTTGGCCATTCCCCTCTCTGGCAGCTCCTCCCTAATCTCCTCTCCTGACCTCACTACATCGGGATTGATGGCAGGCTGGCTCTCAAACACCCCAGACTCTGCTTTGCCCTCGTATCTCTCCACTTGGCCCCTAGGTTCAGAGACATACTCCACCCGACCGGAGCGGTCAGGGGTGAGCTCTCGTTTGGAAGATGGCGTATATGATCCCCCTTTGCTCTCCAGCTCTTTGAACTTGGCTGCCACATTTTTGGCAAACCCATGCTCGGGTTTTGCATCTTCGATGGTTGTGGATGACGTGACCACGTCAGGGTTGACAACAGGCTGGCTTTCAAAGACACCAGATTCAGCCTTACCCTCATATCTCTCAACGTAACCTCTGGGCTCAGACACATACTCCCCGCCTGCGCCATGAGCCGGTGGTGTCATCTCACGCTTTCTTGGTGCACTGTCCTGGGTGGCCCCGGATAGAAACTTTGCTCGGATGCTCTGTGCGGTGCCGACTGGGGGAAGATCGGCAGTGATGTCCTTGTCTGCCTCCCTGACGACATCATCACGGCGGACGGGTTGGCTCTCATACACTCCTTCCTCTTCCTCCTCCTCATTTTGCCACTGTTGGAAGGCCTGAGGTTGGCTCTCATAGACCCCTCCCTCTGCCGAGAGCACTTCCTGTTTTATGTCCACCTGCCGGCGCTCTGAAGGTGGAGGTTGGGCTTCAAACTTGTTCTTGACTGAAGACATTTCACTGAAGTGTACCTGAGAATATCGATAAGAACAAACTTAAATTATCTCCCCAAAAAAAAACTTGAATAGCTTATTTCTATAATCATTCCCACTAAAAGGTGTATAACATAACTCTACCATCATCCTAGCAAATGGTGTACCGGTATAACATAACTCTAGCATCATCCCAACAAAAGGTGTACAGTATAAAATAACTCTAGCATCATCCCAACAAAAGGTGTATAACATAACCCTACCATCATCCCAACAAAAGGTGTATAACATAACCCTACCATCATCCCAACAAAAGGTGTATAACATAACCCTACCATCATGCCAACAAAAGGTGTACAGTATAAAATAACCCTACCATCATCCCAACAAAAGGTGTATAACATAACTCTACAATCATCCCAACAAAAGGTGTATAACATAACTCTAGCATCATCCCAACAAAAGGTGTATAACATAACTCTACAATCATCCTAACAAATGGTGTATTCTACCACCATCCCAACAAAAGGTCTATAATCTAGCTCTACCATCATCCCAAAAAAATGCTGTAACTATGAACCCAACACAACAAATGGTGTATTCTACCATCATCCCAACAAATGGTGTATTCTTCCATCATCCCAACAAAGGTTGTAAAACATAACTCTTACATCATCCCAACAAATGGTATATAACATAACTCTACCATCATCCCAGCAAATGGTGTACCGGTATAACATAACCGTACCATCATCCCAGCAAATGGTGTCTTACATAACTCCACTATCATCCCACTAAAAGGTGTACAGTTAAAGCTTCCATAATGCAGTTAAGACCTACTTCTCTGAACTCTAACATCATCAAAACAAAACAGATGCATTGAATAATGTTGTTACAACATGACACAACGACTTATAATTATGTTGAATTTGTTTTAAAACAAAAAAGCCTTGAATAAATCAAAGCATTCCAAAGCTTTATATTCCCATCTCTTTGGTATATATTACAATATCTATTGCCTGGCCAACAGGGACTAACATTTGTCATCATCATGATAATATGGCACTAAATTAACATGATAATATGGCACTAAATTAACATGATAATATGGCACTAGATTAACATTAATTCTTAAAAAAACTATATGGTATATTTCTTCATTATCTCAATGAAATCACTAAGATTATTGCAACTCTGCCAGTTGAACAGTTGTGTTCACATACTATGTCTTGCTCTGTTTGTCTGTTATGTTCAACATTTTGACTGTTTTGCTGATCCTCCCTGTCAAATTAAGAAAACAGTGAACATCATTAGGTACCGTACCTCACTTTTTAAAGAGAACTTCTTCATGTTTTTGGACCATTTTTAGGTGGGGTTTTTTTTTGGGGGGGGGGGGGGGAGATGTGTAAAAAAAAAAATCAATTTTAAAAAGAAAGATTCTTTCAAAAATCTCTTTTTTTCCCCCCTGAATATAATTTATTTCAAATGTGAAAACTAACATTTTGAAAACTTGACAGTAAATGTCCTGGTACAAGTATTGGAGTGAAATAAGCTAATCATAATTTCTTTTCTTTTTTTAAATACAGAAATAAAAGAAGTGTAAAATAAAAATGACAGCTATTCAACCTACAAACCCCTACCATTGGTTCGATGATACTTGTGTACTTTCAAGCCCAGAATCTGAAACCAAAAAAAAATATACCGGTACAGTAAATTAAAATGTATCACATAAATGATAAAATTACGTCCGTAGCTTTAAAACAAAAATGAAACATAAAGTGGTTAAATAAAAATGAATTTAAAAGTACCGCTACTGGTACTGCATTTAACAATCATGAATAAAAGCATCATTTGACATATAACATTCCCATTAACGTGCAGCTCATTTTACATTGAAGGAACAAATAAATAAATGCAACTTAAAAACAAAAATGTTAAAAAATATCAAATCCACAGACTAGATTATATAAGGCAGAACATGTGAATAGTCCAATGTGCTATAAAACTGAGTCCCATTAAGACTAACTATAACATGAGCTGACATTCCACATCAGCATAGAGGTGTCCCAACTTTAAAATGAGAGAGAGTAGAAACCCGAGTACGCTCATGATTATAGTAAAAGAAAACTGACCAACACTACAAAATATTTGACGCCTTTGAAAGATATTCAATAGATTCTATCTAAGGCTTTGAAAGATATTCAATAGATTCTATCTAAGGCTTTGAAAGATATTCAAAGATTCTATCTAGCTCTTTAAAGATATTTAATAGATACTATCTAACTGTAATAAAAGACATTAAAAATGTATTTGAATTAGATTTAATTCATACACAGACACACGGATGGGTTTTTGTGAATCCTTTCTAATCTGGACAATATTTTTGTGAGGATCTTCACTCAAAATCAATTTTTCAAACAAATCAAAACAAGTGAAGAAATTATTATTATTATTTAAAAAAAAAAAAAAAAATTTAATTTAAAAAATGAATTAATATAGTAAATTAAATTAACTTTTATTAATATTTACATCTGACCTTCCAATACACATGGAAGAAATTTCCAAGAGCCAAAGAGAAGCCTCCCTTACAACAAGCCAGAAAAGATGAACCAACTGATGTGGGTGGTTCCCTAAACAAGGGCAACTAATCAGCACGAAGATTAGATTGGCACACTTAGATATACCCGGTACACACATACAGTACCGGTATGTAGGTGCCGGTACATAGACAATTACAGCGTGATAGACATCATGGAAATAGTGATAGACATCATCCACATAGGTCCACGCTGTAATCAAAAGTAAGTGCCCTATCATTGCAAGATTCTGAGTGATAAAGTGTGCTAGCTGATAGTGACAAACCATCCTGAGATAATCAGAGAAGAAGCTGGTTTTTTGGTGTGTTTATCCCATAGAAAAAAATGACCCAGTGAGCAATCCACTCATCCACAATGGAATAACTAATGATAGAATAACTGCTGTTTGTTGCCATCCATAAAGGAATGACTAATGATAGAATAACTGCTGTTTGTTGCCATCCATAATGGAATGACTAATGATAGCACAACTGGTGTAATGATAGGACAACTGCTGCTTGTTGCCATCCATAATGGAATGACTAATGATAGGACAACTGCTGTTTGTTGCCATCCATAATGGAATGACTAATGATAGGACAACTGGTGTAATGATAGGACAACTGCTATTTTTTGAATCCATAATGGAATGACTAATGATAGGACAACTGGTGTAATGATAGGACAACTGCTGTTTGTTCCCATCCATAACGGAATGACTAATGATAAGACAACTGGTGTAATGATAGGACAATTGCTGTTTGTTGCCATCCATAATGGAATGACTAATGATAGAATAACTGCTGTTTGTTGCCATCCATAATGGAATGACTAATGATAGGACAACTGGTGTAATGATAGGACAACTGCTGCTTGTTGCCATCCATAATGGAATGACTAATGATAGGACAACTGCTGTTTGTTGCCATCCATAATGGAATGACTAATGATAGGACAACTGGTGTAATGATAGGACAACTGCTATTTGTTGAATCCATAATGTAATGACTAATGATAGGACAACTGGTGTAATGATAGGACAACTGCTATTTGTTGAATCCATAATGGAATGACTAATGATAGGACAACTGGTGTAATGATAGGACAACTGCTGTTTGTTGCCATCCATAATGGAATGACTGATGATAGGACAACTGGTGTAATGATAGGACAACTGCTGTTTGTTGCCATCCATAATGGAATGACTAATGATAGAATAACTGCTGTTTGTTGCCATCCATAATGGAATGACTAATGATAGAATAACTGCTGTTTGTTGCCATCCATAATGGAATGACTAATGATAGAATAACTGCTGTTTGTTGCTGATGAGGAGGTTATCAAGATAATTGCACATGTCAAAAAAAACCTCAAAAATGTTGACGAATAATATCATCCATGAACCCAAAATTGTGAAGATTTTATAATATCAAGTTGAAATACTTAAACCTAAGCAGATATGAGGTCCATAATGCTCACAGCAATATAGCCATAAAAAATAATAACAATTGCCTACCAATAATTTTAAAACAGTGGTCCCTTGAGACATCTTCTTAAACTAGAAGCATTCCAAATACATTTTTGCTTGACATGTAGTCAGCACAACTACGATTTGCTATTGGAAATATGCACACAGTGCAACCTTCCGGAGGCTCATAATGAATATACAGTATTGTATATGCACACAGTGCTATCTTCCAGAGGCTCATAATGAATATATTGTATATGCACACAATGCAACTTTCCAGAGGCTCATCATGAATATATTGGATCACTTACCTGAGTATCTGTTTTCTGTGCGACTGGTCCGGGAGATGGAGCGCCCATCTTGAATGATCTCTTCTTCCTGAAAGGAAGAATACGAGTGCCGTTTAGTCTGGACAGGAATGGAATCCTGATTGGAGCTTGCGTAACGGGAAGTCAGCAAGTTCATATAATCTGTACCTGCAGTTGACCGACTGCTACGAGACATTGTGGGTTGAACTTGTTTAGATATTAATTGACTAAAGCCACTGGTGTACACTGAGTCTTTCCCAAGCTATCAAGTATCTTTGTGGTTTTATTAATAATTTATATCCTTTCAGAATTTCACTAGAATCTGTCCACAAATTTATCTATCACAATAGGAGGACAAAAATCACATATAAATCTCAAAACCTAGTATTTTAATAAAATCTAAATTAATAAACCATATGAACTTTGCTAAAAAATTCAATTATTGGAAAATGAACTTAATAAATGATCAAATTAAACATGAAAAGTGGACTATTGTGTGGGAATATGGACAGATAAAAAAAAGCTATACAAATACAAAGGCAAATACTCGGCTACTACAATAAAGAGTGGTAAACAACAAGGGCACTCAGGATGCATACAGAAACATGCAGATTAATGGTACGGGAAGCAACATGCCAGGCACATGTGACAAGAGGTACGGTACATAAAAGATTATAGGTGAAAAGAGGTGGATACATGAAAGATTGCCTGTGACCAGACCAGAGGTACCGGGTACATGAAAGATTACAGGTGACCAGACCAGAGGTACCAGGTACATGAAAGATTACAGGTGACCAGACCAGAGGTACCGGGGGCACATGAAAGATTACAGGTGACCAGACCAGAGGTACCGGGGGCACATGAAAGATTACAGGTGACCAGACCAGAGGTACCGGGGGCACATGAAAGATTACAGGTGACCAGACCAGAGGTACCAGGTACATGAAAGATTACAAGTGACCAGAGGGACATGAAGAATCAAACATGAGCAGATGGTCCTGAAAGATTAAAAGTGACCAGAGGGACATGAAGAATCAAACATGAGCAGATGGTCCTGAAAGATTAAAAGTGACCAGAGGGACATGAGGCACTAAAGGCTCCACAGGGATATAAAATAATACAGGTTACCAGATGGCTATGAAAAACTACAGATGAAACTTAGGGACATGAATAAACCAGGTGACCACTGAGATATGAAATACTATAGGAGGCCATGCTTGATGAAGGATCTACAATTTCAATATGATACAATCACACACACACATATATACACAGACACACACACACACATATATATATATGTGTGTGTCTTTTTTCTCGGGCCCCTAACCCCTCATTTTCTACTGACTCTAGCAAATTTCTTCCTCAGCCCCCCCCCCCCCCCCCCCAACCACCACACAGAGCCGTAGATTACAAAGAACAACTACTTTGGAATGATCAGACCCACAGTGAGTATATTGTATTGCTCTGTACTAATTGAGTGCTTGCTTTAAAACAGGGCTCCGAAAACTACAAACTGCGGTCCACGGGCCCGATCCGAAACCACAAAGAGTCTGTTAATTTTAATTTATAATAATATCTCGTTTTTTTACCAATTCATTATCAACATAATTGTCACATATCAACTTTTATTTGAAAATATTATTTACCGTATTTATCAGCATATAACACGCACCATTCGCGCCGCTATGCGGTATGTACTATGGGTCCTTAACATTTTATCTGGTATAACACACACACATCATTTGCCCCCTATTTTCAGGGAGAAAAAGTGCTTGTTATACACAGATGAATACGGTATGTCCTTATCCACATGTTTTAAATGTTCGCTTTTATAAAAAGATAATCGGATTATACATGTACCGGTGTGTCACCTTAAATGTGTCAAAAACAACTTTCCTGAGTGCAGAGCTCCACGACGAGATCTTCTTACCTGCCCTCAGAGACCAATGAAGAGATCTTCTTACCGGCCCTCAGAGCTCAATGAAGAGATCTTCTTACTGGCCCTCAGAGACCAATGATGAGATCTTCTTACCGGCCCTCAGAGACCAATGAAGAGATCTTCTTACCGGCCCTCAGAGACCAATGAAGAGATCTTCTTACTGGCCCTCAGAGACCAATGAAGAGATCTTCTTACCGGCCCTCAGAGACCAATGAAGAGATCTTCTTACCGGCCCTCAGAGCTCAATGAAGAGATCTTCTTACTGGCCCTCAGAGACCAATGATGAGATCTTCTTACCGACCCATGAAGAGATCTTCTTACAGGCCCTTAGAGCCCAATGATGAGATCTTCTTACCGACCCATGAAGAGATCTTCTTACCGTCCCTTAGAGACCAATGAAGAGATCTTCTTACCGGCCCCCAGAGCTCAATGAAGAGATCTTCTTACTGGCCCCCAGAGACCAATGATGAGATCTTCTTACCGACCCATGTAGAGATCTTCTTACCGGCCCTTAGAGCCCAATGATGAGATCTTCTTACCGACCCATGAAGAGATCTTCTTACCGGCCCTTAGAGACCAATGAAGAGATCTTCTTACCATCCCTTAGAGACCAATGAAGAGATCTTCTTACCGGCCCTCAGAGCTTAATGATGAAATCTTCTTTACGGCCCTCAAAGCCCAAGGATGAGACCTTCTTATTTGCCGTCACAGCCCAAAGACGAGATCTTCTTACCGGCCCTCAGAGGCCAATGATGCAATCTTCTTACCCGCCCTCAGAGCCCAATGATGAGATCTTCTTACCGGCCCTCAGAGCTCAATGATAAGATCTTCTTACTGGCCCACAGAGCTCAATGATGAGATCTTCTTACTGGTCCACAGAGCCCAATGATCAGATCTTCCTACTGGCCCTCAGGGCTCAATGATCAGATCTTCTTACTGGCACTCAGGGCTCAATGATGAGATCTTCTTACTGGCCCACAGAGCCCAATGATCAGATCTTCCTACTGGCCCTCAGGGCTCAATGATCAGATCTTCTTACTGGCCCTCAGGGCTCAATGATGAGATCTTCTTACTGGCCCACAGAGCCCAATGATCAGATCTTCCTACTGGCCCTCAGGGCTCAATGATCAGATCTTCTTACTGGCCCTCAGGGCTCAATGATGACATCTTCTTACCGGCCCTCAGAGACCAATGATGAGATCTTCTTACCAGTCCACAGAGCCCAATGATGAGATCTTCTTACTGGCCGTCAGAGCCCGAAGACGAGATCTTCTTATCGGCTCTCAGAGATCTTCTTACCGACCAGCAGAGCCCAATGGCGAGAATTCTCATTAGCCCTTGTCACAAAACCTTTGGCTAGTTTTAGAACATGAATAGCTTTGGTAGTGCAAGTACTGTAAAAGCTGGTAACGAACACCAAAGTTTGCACAGTGACAGCGACAGCTAAGAAATATGGGGTCCTTTGTCATCACATCTAGCAAAAAATGATCTTTTCAGACCCTCCTCATCCTCCTGTCACACAAGTCTTTACACCCCCCCCCCCCCCCCCCCCCCCCCCCCAGTCTGAACTGAATGGTTGTGAGAAATAAAAACAATGTCTAATGCTTTCAACTGAAATCATGTGTCCAAGAAGGGTTTAGTGCTGAAGTATAGTATCATAGTTTTGGTTGTTAAATAGTTGGAAACCTGAGAGGAAAAAGATGAAACACCAACAGGTAGCTACACTGACACACTACCAGCTAGCTGTCCAATTTGACCCACTATGACCCACACAATATAGTTTAAGCAAAATATGTGTGCTATTCTGTATTCAGTTAGCACCCACTCACTCAACATTTCTCTTCCACCCTATGGTTCAATACCGTTATCAATCAAAGGACTGAGCTCTTTCATGTTCTTCTTTCTGTCATACTACATTTTGGGGAAGTATATCTTAAATTTCCATTTATTGCTATTGTGTTATCCCAGACGGTGCTGTCCTTCTCATATCTAGTTTTGTTACAATGCACTGTAAGTGTTGAATAGTAGTCAGCAGTAACATTTTCTTAAGATAGTTGGCAGCGTGGAGAAAACTCCAGGTAAAGTTAACACCACCTGTGTTTAAGCTCACCTGATGCTGGCATCTCCTACCTAGAGATGTGCTTACAACCTAGGCTAAAGGAAAAACACATCCAATGTTCAACTTTACTACGGTCACATTTATTTATAGCTACCCATCATAGCGGGGGGGGGGGCAGGTGGGGAAGTAAATGATTCAATTGAAAGCAGAAAGAGATTATTTAAAAATAATGGGACTGTGAAAGTTAGGCATTTGGTANTGGGGGGCCTGGTTGATTTAGACATGAAAACAGAAAGTTCTTTTATTAGTGGTGGTTGGGTAATACAGAATGTTTCTGGTGGTTGGGTAATACAGAATGTTTCTGGTGGTTGGGTAATACAGAATGTTTCTGGTGGTTGGGTAATACAGAATGTTTCTGGTGGTTGGGTAATAAAGAATGTTTCTGGTGGTTGGGTAATACAGAATGTTTCTGGTGGTTGGGTAATACAGAATGTTTCTGGTGGTTGGGTTGAAAAAAAGTCTCTGTTGGTTGGGATATATAGAAAGTTTCAGGTGGTTGGGTTATATAGAATTTTTCTCTTTGCGGCCATTTGAAAATAAGGATTACACTAACGCCTTATACCCAGACAAAAAAAACTAAGGAAGACATGCACATTTTTCACCACGGCCACAAGCCGCACCACGGCCACAAGCCGTACCACGGCCACAAGCCGTACCACGGCCACAAGCCGTACCACGGCCACAAGCCGTAGGGAACATGCCCAAATGGCTACTGGATAATGATGATGAAAACAAGGATTATATATAAGCTCTAGTATTTGTGGAAGAACAATAAAATAGATACAAGGATTGTATTTAGGCTCTAGTACCGGTACTTCTGAAAGAACAAGAAAACATAGAAAAAAGGAATTATATAGGCACTAGTATTTGTAAAAGAACAAGAAAACAGACATACAAGGATTGTATTTAGGCTCTAGTACTTCTGAAAGAACAAGAAAATATAGAAAAAAGGATTGGATGTAGGCTCTAGTATTTGAGAAAGAACAAAATAACAGATTAAGAGAACCACAGACAAACAAACAACACTTTCGTTAAAAATGACCATGCCAGAGTTTGTTTCATCAAGAAAGAGACCAAGAATATTTCATTCAATGACTGATGTCTTGAAGCAATACTTAAATCCTTGAGCATCTGAAGGTTACACGCCTATCCAGCTTAGAGCAAACAACAACATCAAAACACCAAAATCCGTTTTTTTGTAATTTGAGAGAATCAGCTCCCATTATGAGTCACCTTCTTAGAAACAAAAAATACTTTAAACAAAAAATTAATTTAATAGCATTCAATAGATTTTACCATATTACGATTTTTGTAGAATTTCAAATTCTGTTATGTCCATTTAACCTTAGCACCCCCATTTAACCTTAGCACCCCCATTTAACCTTAGCACCCCCATTTAACCTTAGCACCCCCATTCACTTTTTAGTTCATTTCTATCACCCGCCCACTACAGTTTTTTTTTAAATATCAAACAATGAACCGATTTTTTAAGCGTTTCATTATTTAACTGAATCGGACAAAGATCACCGCAAATACTCTCATCCAAGGATCAAATACTCTCATCCAGGGATCAAATACTCTCATCCTGGGATTATCAGACATACTCTCATCCAGGGATCACATACTCTCATCCAGGGATCACATATTCTCATCCAGGGATCACCACACAGACTCTCATCTAGGTATCACTGCACATACTCTCATCCAGAGATCACATACTCTCATCCAGGGATCACATACTCTCATCCAGGGATCACATATTCTCATCCAGGGATCACCAAACACTCTCATCTAGGGATCATTGTAAATACTCTCATCCAAGGATCACTGCAAATAATCTCATCCTGGGATCACCACAAATACTCTCATCCAGGGATACCATACTGTCATCCTGGGATCACCACACATATTCTCATCCAGGGATCACATATTCTCATCCAGGGATCACATATTCTCATCCAGGGATCACATATTCTCATCCAGGGATCACTGCACATACTCTCATCCAGGTATCACCACACATACTCTCATCCAGGGATCACCACACATACTCTCACCCAGGGATCACTGCAAATACTCTCATCCTGGGATCACCATAAATACTCTCATCCAGGGATCCCATACTGTCATCCAGGGATCCCATACTGTCATCCAGGGATCACATACTCTCATCCAGGGATCAACACACATACTCGCATCCAGGGATCACATACTCTCATCCTGGGATCTCCACAAATACTCTCATACAGGGACTCGACAAATACTCTCATCAAGGGATCACATACTCTCAACCAGGGATCACCACAAATACTCTCATCCAGGGATCACATACTCTCATCCAGGGATCACCACAAATACTCTCATCCAGGGATCACAATCTCTCATCCAGGGATCACCACAAATACTCTCATCCAGGGATCATCACATATACTCTCATGCAGGGATCACCACAAATACTCTCATCAACTCTAAAAATAAAAACTAAGAGTAAGAGGGAAGTTGGGAAGGTAAAAGGGACAAAACTGCGTAGCACGCGATCAAGATTCAGAGTGAAAAATAAAAAAAAAAGGGGGAAATATTTTGACGTAATGTCCAATGCTACCATATGGACAGACATTTGTTGATGTTGTAATGGTATTGTAGTTGTATGAACCCATGTGTTGGAACATGAGAGCGTCTTTTCAAAGGGATTAAAGCGTTTTCTGATCAAGGCGAACTTGGGTATCCTAAGAATACACAACTGGACGATTGTATCATTAACGGGAAAAATGAAGCGACCTATTTGATCTCAGTTATAACCCGTAACAAACGATTTAAAATGACCGTCAATTATATAACAGCGCCTTGCCCTTTACTAAATTGCTAGCCGTCAACTAGTATTCGATGAATTTCAATTTAAAGTTTAAAAAAAAACAAATAACTCCACGACTATTTGACTGAGGCGGACAATGTCTCGGTCGCGTTGGAAGAATTCAGCACACAATCCTTCCCAGTCGAGTCGTCAACCATCTCCAGGTGTACACACTGACCAATATCCTCGCCCTGGGGGACTGGGCATGGCGGCTTACAACCAAACAATCTGGCCATTACATGGTAACGAATCACTTCCAATAAGCACACGTTAATCTCTTGTCCGTTCAGAGAAAATATAGGCATACATATCCCATCAAGAGTACACTAAGCCGGCACACATGACTAACACGTCTGTACACAACACAACAAGAGCACACGAAAATATTTCAAAGCAGTTGACTGCTGTGTATGGCTTGCAAATACGTGGCCTCACACGCAGAGCTGGAATGCAGGTCTTGGGTTCGAAACTTTCTCCAATTCGAAAATGAACTTGACGTTTTAAACAGAGTGGTGGTGGTGTCTAGCTCGGAAGGATGGATGACGGGCGCACAGGTTGGTGGTGAGGCGCTGGAGGTGAGCACACAGGTAGTTAAATAAGAGTACACAGGCAAGGTGTTTGGCACACAGGTAAGTGCTGACGTGATGAGCAGAAAAGGGGGGGGGGCACTTCTGAACAACAAACCATCCCTAGCATCACAATGACGGGACGATGACCGCAGCCGGAAATCTCCTTTGATTTGAGGGTCAGTTTGGTTGACGGTCCTAGCCCGGCCATGTCTGGCACATGTCCGAAACTATACCCGGAGTGAGCGGGGCGCACTTCAGCACACCGCGTCCAACTGACAAATCAACACTACAGGGACAGGACAGGACAGGAGGTAGTGGTCATTAGGGGGAGGGGGGAGGAGGATACTAAACAAGTTTTTTTTTTAGCAAAGTTCTCCATTTCTTTTAGAGTCACCATGAACGTTTTCTGTTGCCACTCAAGACTTTTGTTCTCTAGCATGCCTGCCTGCACTCTATAACGGTACTCATAGGTTTGGTGGGGACCACAGGTGCTCACAGCAGATGACCAAGTTCATGTCTATTCCAGGACATATCAACCAAAACATTTCGTTAAAAGCTCTATGGCGGAGACCGAGATGACGGAGACCAAGATGGCGGAGACCGAAATGACGGAGACCAAGATGACGGAGACCGAGATGACGGAGACCAAGATAACGGAGACCACGATGACAGAGCCCAAGATGACGGAGATGTAATTCTTTAGCATTTATCAATGAGCTGCATGTATTAAAGATCCTTGTATTGGAACAGATTCAATCATGCACTCTATGGCGGAGACCGAGATGACGGAGACCAAGATGGCGGAGACCGAAATGACGGAGACCAAGATGACGGAGACCGAGATGACGGAGACCAAGATAACGGAGACCACGATGACAGAGACCAAGATGACGGAGACCAAGATGACGGAGACCAAGATGACGGAGACCGAGATGACGAAGACCAAGATGACGAAGACCGAGATGACGGAGACCGAGACCAAGATGACGGAGACCGAGATGACGGAGACCGAGACAAAGATGACGGAGACCAAGATGACGGAGACCAAGATGACGGAGACCAAGATGAGGAGACCAAGTTGACGGAGACAGAGATGACGGAGACCAAGATGACCTGAGAGTATTTTCAAGACAAAGCTCTCTGTCTTAGAAAGTGGAGCCGTAGTGTTGCACAACAGCAGATAGGTGGGCTGGTGAGTTCTCATCGCGGAGCCACAGGGCAATGTGCTTTTACTTACTCTACGGTAAGACGCCAACTACCAGATACCTTCACAGCAAATCGCTTTTACTTACTCTACGGTAAGACGCCAACTACCAGATACCTTCACAGCAATGTGCTTTTACTTACTCTACGGTAAGACGCCAACTACCAGATACCTTCACAGCAATGTGCTTTTACTTACTCTACGGTAAGACGCCAACTACCAGATACCTTCACACCAATGTGCTTTTACTTACTCTACGGTAAGACGCCAACTACCAGATACCTTCACAGCAATGTGCTTTTACTTACTCTACGGTAAGACGCCAACTACCAGATACCTTCACACCAATGCGCTTTTACTTACTCTACGGTAAGACGCCAACTACCAGATACCTTCACACCAATGTGCTTTTACTTACTCTACGGTAAGACGCCAACTACCAGATACCTTCACACCAATGTGCTTTTACTTACTCTACGGTAAGACGCCAACTACCAGATACCTTCACACCAATGTGCTTTTACTTACTCTACGGTAAGACGCCAACTACCAGATACCTTCACAGCAATGTGCTTTTACTTACTCTACGGTAAGACGCCAACTACCAGATACCTTCACACCAATGCGCTTTTACTTACTCTACGGTAAGACGCCAACTACCAGATACCTTCACAGCAATGCGCTTTTACTTACTCTACGGTAAGACGCCAACTACCAGATACCTTCACACCAATGCGCTTTTACTTACTCTACGGTAAGACGCCAACTACCAGATACCTTCACAGCAATACGCTTTTACTTACTCTACGGTAAGACGCAAACTACCAGATACCTTCACAGCAAATCGCTTTTACTTACTCTACGGTAAGACGCCAACTACCAGATACCTTCACAGCAATGCGCTTTTACTTACTCTACGGTAAAACGCCAACTACCAGATACCTTCACAGCAATGCGCTTTTACTTACTCTACGGTAAAACGCCAACTACCAGATACTTCACATACCCGCTGGCCTTATTCTGGAGATAAATTCTCTGTTAGGTCAATGGGTTTCTGTAAGCGCCATAAAACATGTTGGCCACTTGATCTTAAACCTAGCTAATATTTTAAAACGTGAACCTATTGCTTATAAGGGGGGATGTTGGTGGTGGGGCAGGATTTCTTTGATATACTTTTGATCACACAAACGTGTTTGCAGAGAGATGGGAAGTATGTTAACGTCTATTACAACGGTTACCATACCCCATAAACATGTACCTGTTTAAACAATGGGTATAGCACCCCAACAATGAGTCCACTATCGCAATAACATATGCCTGCCCGCAGCGTGCGTACGGCCCCAATAACAAAGACACAACAATTACACAACCTCGACTTCAAGTAAATACTGACTTTTTAAGAGCCACCTCCCATTGAGTGACTTGGACTCCCCCATATATTCTAATGTCACAGTCCCCATTCACGTGCATTTCACAAAGCTGTTTAATTTACAGTCTACTCCCAGGGTATTCTAACGACACACAGAGTAATGTGTTGAGAATACATGGTATCGGGTACTTGAACACGATCATAGTCATAAGGATGAATGATCTTGGGAGCACATCTTACGACCCGACACAGCCTGATCTTACCCATAAAGTCAAGACCTCTTGATTATAGCCACTTTCAAAAATAGTGGAATGACAAAATATCAGGGCCGCTTGAGTATTTCACAAATGTAAGTGTTGGTGTGTGTGTGTGGTGGAGGGGGTGTTAGGTATAAATTATTTATTTTTTTGGATGTTCATTGTAAAATTGAATTATTATTTACAGAGATCGGACTAGTTAGTGTTGCTGGTCGCTAGTTGGTAGCAGTTTTCAATTTTATGATACGAGCATAGGCATATCATTTTAATAAATATTTATATAACATCATCATTGCGATAATCTCCTAGCCCTCCTTAAGTTAAGCTAAATGCTTCAGTTACATTACTATTATGAACTTTTCACTTCTCCCCAGAGAGAATATTAGAAGATGACAATGTTTAACACCCGGACCTCGTTTCCTGTTTTGAAGATCCCTATGAGATCCTACGGCTTTGAAAAGTGTGTGAGAGCGGAGATCATCCTGGGAAGGCATGAAAAGTGTGTGAGAGCGGAGATCATCCTGGGAAGGTATGAAAAGTGTGTGAGAGCGGAGATCATCCTGGGAAGGTATGAAAAGTGTGTGAGAGCAGAGATCATCCTGGGAAGGTATGAAAAGTGTGTGAGAGCGGAGATCATCCTGGGAAGGCATGAAAAGTGTGTGAGAGCGGAGATCATCCTGGGAAGGTATGAAAAGTGTGTGAGAGCAGAGATCATCCTGGGAAGGTATGAAAAGTGTGTGAGAGCGGAGATCATCCTGGGAAGGTATGAAAAGTGTGTGAGAGCAGAGATCATCCTGGGAAGGCATGAAAAGTGTGTGAGAGCAGAGATCATCCTGGGAAGGCATGAAAAGTGTGTGAGAGCAGAGATCATCCTGGGAAGGTATGAAAAGTGTGTGAGAGCAGAGATCATCCTGGGAAGGTATGAAAAGTGTGTGAGAGCGGAGATCATCCTGGGAAGGCATGAAAAGTGTGTGAGAGCGGAGATCATCCTGGGAAGGTATGAAAAGTGTGTGAGAGCGGAGATCATCCTAGGAAGGTATGAAAAGTGTGTGAGAGCGGAGATCATCCTGGGAAGGCATGAAAAGTGTGTGAGAGCGGAGATCATCCTGGGAAGGTATGAAAAGTGTGTGAGAGCGGAGATCATCCTGGGAAGGTATGAAAAGTGTGAGAGAGTGGATATTATCCTGGGCTGGTATTTGTCGTATGGATAACTGAAGGGTGGTATTTTACCCCATAAAGATCACAAAGGCTGCATTACATGATGTAATGACAGTGCTTCTGGTAACGATGATACTTGCTGAGATTACACCACCAATGTAGATGACGTTAGAGAGGCACGCAGAAATAATAACACAAACGCTGTAAGCTGAGCGACTCTACAGTGACAGGCAGCATGCACAAAGATCTATCTATTATGTGAATAGGTGACACTAGGCGAGCTTACAATTCCGCCCTGACCACTGGTCGTCAGTAGTTCCGCCAAAGGAGGTAAGTGGAGGCTAGAGGCTAGGACAATGGTGCTACGAGACGTGTATGTAGCTGGGTGGTGCAGGACGTCCTAGAGACACGTGCAGGTGGAAAGAAACCAGTCAAATAGTAAATAGGAGAAGCAATGGGGTGGGTGAGTTTGCAGTGCCGAGGCGAGTCTCATATGAATGGGAGGACAGCTTTGGGTTGGTATGTGCAGCTTTTACACTACATAATGGGAGGTATTCGTGGAGGTTTTACACTGTATAATTGGCGAGTTTGTGGAAGTTTTGCACTATAAAAGGGTGGGTGGGTGGGTGGAAGTTTTGCACTATAAAAGGGTGGGTGGGTGGGTGGAAGTTTTGCACTATAAAAGGGTGGGTGGGTGGGTCGAGATTTTGCACTATATAATGGGTGAGTTTGTGGAGATTATACACTATTGGGTGGGTGTGTAGAGGTTTTACACTCCAAGGGGTGTGTGGAGTCTTTACACTCTTGGGCGGGTGTGCGAAGGCTTTTTAATGTATAATGGGCGGTTAAATGAATATTTACACTCCTTGATTGTGTGGATTTTACAATCTACAATGTACTGGAGTCTTATAGAGTTGTAGGGATTTCTGAAGGGACCCACTGAATTGGCCATGTCGCAAATGATATTATGGGTAGAAACATGTTGGGATGAGTTTCAGTATCTGACATACAGAAGCTAAAATGTGTGCATTTTTCTTATGTACAGTGCTACGTTAAACATGCTATTTTTAAAATGACTCTTAAGGATAGGAGACAAGGATAGGGATGGACGCCTCAAGAATTCATGCTTTACATTGCTCGAGGAGGACCGCATGCAACTTAAATAAACAAATAATAAAATACATTCTTGTTATACATAATAAATTCAGGGCAATCTGTGAACTCAAATGACAAGAACAAAATAAAACATAAATAAACACATCAAAAAAGAATGGTTTACAGGTTCGTTAGAAGGGCAACCTTAGGCGTTAGAGCTTGGCTTACAGTGAGGAGTTTTAAAAACTTTTGAAAAAAATGATGTCAGAATGTTTCGTTGACGGTTACATGCTGGTCCAGCATGACAACATGCCACAGTCATGCAAGGACATGACAACACAAGCGTCATCTATCTAACCTCGGCTTTTCTGGCCGGCTCCTCAGGCTCCAAACTTCGACTGGGCGCCTGGCTTCTGTCCTCCCTCGGCCTCAACGTGCTGACCAAGTCTGGGTCCTCTGAGGAGTAGTTCTCTTCAGGCGTGTTACGCTCCTCCGGGGTGTCTGGCCCCATGCTTCTGCTGGGAGACCTGCTCCGCTCGTTTCTGGGCTTCAGGGTGTTTTGTGCCTCCGGGCTGTCTTGTTCCTCCATCAGGTCAGACTCCTCTCTGTCCATGCAGTAGTGTTCCAGATCTTCCTCTCGGCGGTCGTGGCCATAGCTGTCCGGGGTCAGCATGTCGTGGTGGCCGCTTGCAGTGTTGGCCACCCTGTCCTGGCCGCCTGTGGCCTCCTCAGGATGTTGGTCCCCACTGTCAAGCTCCTCGGCTGGATGTTCTTCTTGGCCAAAGTCTTCCTCCACCGGCTCAGGACTTTGGGTTATTTCAACAGATGGGATATTGGCTGACTGTTCATAACATTCTTCTTGTCTTTCTTCACGTTTTTCAACCTCAACATGTGCCTGGCTTTCTGTCTCTGCCTGCTCCTGGCTTTCTGTCTCTGCCTGCTCCTGACTCTCTTCTTGGAATTGGTGGATTTCTTCTTGGAATTGCTCCTGGTTCTCTGCCTCAGCTTGTTCAACCCCATCATTTCTAGGAACCTAAAATGTCATGAAACCCTGTGAAACTAACTGCGTGACATTCAATCAAAACAGACTCCATTAAAATGTGCAGTAACCATTCGGCACAAATTGATCATAAAAAAGAGTAAAACATCAAAAACTAAATCATGGGTTCTCAACCAGGGCTGTTCTCACCCCTGAGGTTATAGGAGGCAATTGGACATCGCGTGGGAGTGCAGTCATTAATTGGACATTTCGTGGGAGTGCGGGCAATATGTTTGGAAATTTTGTGGGAGTGCAGTCAATATGTTTGGACATCGCTTTGGAGTGCAGTCAATATGTTTGGACATCGCGTGGGAGTGCAGTCAATATTTGGACATTTCGTGGGAGTGCAGTCAATATGTTTGGACATTTCGTGGGAGTGCAGTCAATATGTTTGGACATTTCGTGGGAGTGCAGTCAATATGTTTGGACATTTCGTGGGAGTGCAGTCAATATGTTTGGACATTTCGTGGGAGTGCAGGCAATATGTTTGGACATCGCGTGGGAGTGCAGTCAATATGTTTGGACATGGTGTGGGAGTGCAGGCAATATGTAATTTAAATTATGTTTCGAAATCGTGATGGTGGTGGAAGAAATGTTTTGAAATCAAGAAGGGCTGGGGCGATGCTATGAAAAAGTTAAGAACCCATGACCTAAATGTTAACGTAAGAAGTCAAGTCGATCTCATATATGAAGTCAAGATCATCTCATAAAAAAATGAATGCAGAGAGGGTTAGAGCTTGAGGCAGTTCCAGATAAGTAACGTGTGCTTCTGGCATATAAAAAGAAGAAGACAAGACTTCAAGCTAAATCTAAACAATAGACTCTATCCATAAGGTCTGAAGCTAACTCTAAACAATAAATTATTTCTCTATCCATAAGGTCTGAAGCTTAAACTTAACAATAGACTATCTCTCTATCTATAAGATCTGAAGCTAAATCTTAACAATAGACTATCTCTCTATCTATAAGGTCTGAAGCTAAATCTAAACAATAGACTACCTCTCTATCTATACCTACCAATGAATGAGGAGCTCAGGTTTCCCAAGAAGTAAAATTCATGGCTGATTAAAGGAAGTAATTGGGTTACCTCCCTTTGAACCCATAATTGGATACTCATGACCTAAGTCAGTCAATGAGTGTGATGAGCCAGTCCATGAGTGTGATGAGCCAGTCAATGAGTGTGATGAGCCAGTCCATGAGTGTGATGAGCGAGTCAATGAGTGTGATGAGCCAGTCCATCAGTGTGATGAGCCAGTCAATGAGTGTGATGAGCCAGTCAATGAGTGTGATGAGCCAGTCAATGAGTGTGATGAGCCAGTCAATGAGTGTGATGAGCCAGTCAATGAGTGTGATGAGCCAGTCAATGAGTGTGATGAGCCAGTCAATGAGTGTGATGAGCCAGTCAATGAGTGTGATGAGCCAGTCAATGAGTGTGATGAGCCAGTCAATGAGTGTGATGAGCCAGTCAATGAGTGTGATGAGTCAGTCCATGAGTGTGATGAGCCAGTCCATGAGTGTGATGAGCCAGTCAATGAGTGTGATGAGCCAGTCAATGAGTGTGATGAGCCAGTCAATGAGTGTGATGAGCCAGTCAATGAGTGTGATGAGCCAGTCCATGAGTGTGATGAGCCAGTCCATGAGTGTGATGAGCCAGTCAATGAGTGTGATGAGCCAGCCAATGAGTGTGATGAGCCCTGCTACAAACACCATGCTTCTGCTTCTTTTTCTTTATCTTTACCGCGTGTGTTGTCTATAGTCTAACAAACATTACCCTGTGTGCTGTTTTTAGTCTAACAAACATTACCCTGTGTGCTGTTTTTAGTCTAACAAACATAGCCCTGTGTGCTGTTTTTAGTCTAACAAACATTACCCTGTGTGCTGTTTTTAGTCTAACAAACATTACCCTGTGTGCTGTTTTTAGTCTAACAAACATAGCCCTGTGTGCTGTTTTTAGTCTAACAAACAAAACCCTACATGTTGTTTTTAGTCTAACAAACATAACCCTGTGTTGTTTTTAGTCTAACAAACAATCCCTATGTGCTGTTTTTAACCTAACAAACAAAACCCTACATGTTGTTTTTAGTCTAACAAACATAACCCTGTGTTGTTTTTAGTCTAACAAACAATCCCTATGTGCTGTTTTTAACCTAACAAACATAACCCTATGTGTTGTTTTTAGTCTAACAAACATAACCCTGTATTGTTTTTAGTCTAAAAAACAATCCCTATGTGCTGTTTTTAACCTAAGAAACATAACCCTATGTGTTGTTTTTAGTCTAACAAACATAACCCTAAGTGTTGTTTTTAACCCTACAAACATAACCCTAAGTGTTGTTTTTAACCTAACAAACATAACCCTACATGTTGTTTTTAGCCTAACAAACATAACCCTAAGTGTTGTTTTTAACCCTACAAACATAACCCTAAGTGTTGTTTTTAACCTAACAAACATAACCCTACATGTTGTTTTTAGTCTAACAAACATAACCCTAAGTGTTGTTTTTAACCCTACAAACATAACCCTAAGTGTTGTTTTTAACCCTACAAACATAACCCTAAGTGTTGTTTTTAACCTAACAAACATAACCCTACATGTTGTTTTTAGTCTAACAAACATAACCCTAAGTGTTGTTTTTAACCCTACAAACATAACCCTAAGTGTTGTTTTTAACCTAACAAACATAACCCTACATGTTGTTTTTAGCCTAACAAACATTGATTTTGTGTGTGGTACTTGTACTAACATAACTACACTGACTTGCTAAATTATCCTTTACAGACTATCCCATAATAACACTGACTTTCTACATTATCTTTAACAGACTATCCCATAATGACACTGCCTTGCTATATTATCTTTAACAGACTATCCAATAATGACACTGACTTTCTACATTATCTTTAACAGACTATCCAATAATGACACTGACTTTCTACATTATCTTTAACAGACTATCCCATAATGACACTGCCTTGCTATATTATCTTTAACAGACTATCCAATAATGACACTGCCTTGCTATATTATCTTTAACAGACTATCCCATAATGACACTGCCTTGCTACATTATATTTAACAGACTATCCCACAATGACACTGACTTTCTACATTACCTTTAACAGACTATCCGATAATGACAATGCCTTGCTACATTATCTTTAACAGACTATTTCATAATGACAATGACTTGCTACATTATCTTTAACAGACTATCCCATAATGACAATGCCTTGCTACATTATCTTTAACAGACTATTTCATAATGACAATGCCTTGCTACATTATCTTTAACAGACTATCCCATAATGACAATGATATGCTACATTATCTTTAACAGAGTATCCCATAATGACACTGACTTGCTACATTATCTTTAACAGACTATCTTATAATGACTCTGACTTGCCACATTTTGCTTAATATACTATGTTTTATCAGACCTGTTTACCCTCAAACTCTTAAAATTGTACAAGTGTTCAATACATTATCTTGATAGTAAAAAAATAAACATACAGTATATATAATGTATACACCTCACAATCGTACATTGTACGCCAAAATTATAAGAGTAAACAGGTCTGTTTTATCAAATTTTTTTTACTAAGTATTTGACAGCCAAGATCTTTGACCTGAGATGATTTGTTGAAGAGAATAAGACCATTCCTAGATACACTTTCATGAAATTTTGGTTCAATTCTACTTTTTACTAAACTCTAGCAACAACAACAAAACAACAACAAAAATGTATCACAGTATTGCAAACTGCGGTTGGTGTAAATAATATTTGCTTAACAGATCTAAAAATCTAAAACCTATTATTTTATTTGTCTAGCATTAACAAGTAATCTAAAGTATTAACAAGTAACCTAAAGTAAGTTAAGAGTTTGGCAACTGGTGGAAACAATTGCTAAAGGTCTATGCAAATCACTATAATCAAAGCTATGTCAACATGTCAACCATCTATATAAACAATAATAATCCAAGCTTGGACAATTATTTATATAAACCATTCTAATAAAAACTAGGTCAATGATCTATATATACAATTATAATCCAAGAAATAATCAGAAATATAAACAAGAATTATAAAGACATAAATATTTACCTCCTCTACAATTTCCACTCTATCATACTGAAGCTGATCCTCCTCTGTCTCTTGCTGCTGGACCCAGTGTTTGGGATCACCATTGAGAACCACTGGATCGTACTCCTCCTGCTGGAGGCTTGAATCCTCCTCCTCTTCCTCTTGGTCATTACCCTGGTCCTCCCCGAGAAGGTCATCTGGCTGGTCCTGGTTGGTCCCATAGAAGAGCTCAGACTGCTGTGCCGTATCGTCTGTGGTCCCGCTGTCCTCAAAGTCATATAGCGGATTAGAGGGTTGGCTTGTCTCTGTCGTTAGGTCGTAGAGTGGGTTGGCCGATTGGTTGTCATCCTCCCCCATGGACAAGTCGTAGAGAGGGTTGGCCGGACCTGAGGAGGACAGGTTGTAAAGGGGGTTGGAAGACTGTGTTTCGTCGTCAGACATGCTGTAGTGTGGATTGGCTGACCCGGAAGCTGAGGTGTCAAACTGGAAGTCTACTCCATTACTGGACTCACCATTTCTAATCTGGAGGATGATAGAAAGACATTACATTATGACCGGGTCCATAGCTTTCAGCTGTCATGCTATTGGATGGCATTCAAAACCAACACAGGATTTTCTTGGGCTTTTAGTTTAATTAAACCACCACACCCCACCCCACAAAAAAAATAATAATAATAATAATTGAATCCCTATCCAGTGTCCCAAGAGGATTTGTTAATGAGACTTTGAGGGGTTCAGCTTACTTGGTTAGCCTGACCAATTAGAAATGTATGTTATGCAGAAAGGTAGAATATGAAGGAGGAAGAAGTCTACATTCTAAACTAAACAACTTTTGTCAGACTTTGAGTGTTGGTGTGTGTTGTAAAGTAAGTCAAAAGTGTAGAGTTCTTATTCTCGGACCCCCCCACCCGACTCTCAAGAGATCAAACAGCTCAGGTTACTTGTGATCTCAAGAGAATATTTCCATTTCAGAAATAACATTCAATTCATTGCACTCATCTCACAAGAACAATAACAGTGCAACACACATTTAAAAGTGCACGGGAATCTCCAATTTGTGTTTTATGTTTAATATCAAAACACTTCACATAACACCTAAAGCCTACACACTTCATTTAACACCTAAGCCTAAACACTTCACATAACACCTAAAGCCTACACACTTCATTTAACACCTAAGCCTAAACACTTCACATAACACCTAAAGCATACACACTTCATTTAACACCTAAGCCTAAACACTTCACATAACACCTAAAGCCTACACACTTCATTTAACACCTAAGCCTAAACACTTCACATAACACTTAAGCCTAAACACTTCACATGAATACATAAAGGAAACCTCTTAAAAAGTAATACGTCAAACACACAGGTAAGTAAATCTCAATAAATGAATTTGACAATGTCCAACTCTACATAACAGGCATTTGACAATGTCCAACTCCACATAGCAGACATCTGACAATCTCCAACTCTACCTAACAGGCATCTGACAATGTCCAACTCTACATACCAGGCATCTGACAATGTCCAACTCTACATAACATGCTTCTGACAATGTCCAAATCTACATACCAGGCATCTGACAATGTCCAACTCTACATAGCAGGCATCTGACAATGTCCAAATCTACATACCAGGCATCTGACAATGTCCAACTCTACATAACAGGCTTCTGACAATGTCCAAATCTACATAGCAGACATCTGACAATGTCCAACTCTACATAGCAGGCATCTGACAATGTCCAAATCTACATAGCAGTACTTTCTTAAGTTTCTCACTGTTGGCTATTCCAATGGTCTTCACTACTCATCAAACAAGGCAATAGGGAAAGCTTCTTCAAAAATATATTAAAAACCTACGTTCGAACGCTTGTTATGGAATGATTAGAAAAGTATAACAAGCTCACCAATGCAGGGCGGGTGAGCTGTGGAGATCATGAACAACGGGAGACGGCGATAGACACGGTATTAAATTGAATCAAAACTTTCTTGTTACGGTAATGTTATCAATCAGCC
Source organism: Lymnaea stagnalis (assembly GCA_964033795.1). NCBI lineage: Eukaryota > Metazoa > Mollusca > Gastropoda > Lymnaeidae > Lymnaea > Lymnaea stagnalis. The sequence continues at coordinate 1,158,988 of CAXITT010000180.1, read as the reverse complement.
ACCGCCCACCGCCAGCACACCTCACAAGTCCACCCACCTCCACACATACGATGTGTGCTGGTATCACAAGGCGTGATTGTGATTGTAAACGGCAGTGGCGGGTCAATTTAACTTTCACACAGATAAACTAATAATTTGGACTTTGGTGATTTCACTCAGTAAATTGATGACGACTTACTATTACTAGGGTTCAATGATGATTTATGTACAAATAAACCTTATGTAATGCGTAGCTAGAACTAGTGCCGCCCAGAGCGGGACAAGGTTGTGCCCCCCCCCCTTTTCCACAAACCAAACCAAACTGTGCAGTCCGCCGAACATGCCAGGCCTCCATATTAAGAAAAAGACCTCCCCTTTCCTATGCCTCTGCATGTCACCAATTCTGTCTTTTTTTTTGTGGCCATCGACTATTTTACTTAATTATGGGTGAGGGGGGCCGCGGGGGTTGAAAGGGCGGGGGGGGGGGGGGTTGGGGGGGAAAGGGGGGCGCGGGTTTCCTGAAGGGAAAAAAAAAAA